>JACDOX010000282.1:604418-719431 GCA_014549065.1 Cardinalis cardinalis
GGATGGCCCTGCGGCCTGGGAGAGAGCCCCATGTTGGAGCAGGGATAATGTGAGGAGGAAGCCCGGTTGAAAGCTGCCCAGCAGAAATGGACCTGGAAGCCAYTGGAACGTGATCCACGTGTGCCTAGGTGGCCAAGAAGGCCAATGGCATCCTGGCCTGTACCAGCAATAGTGYGGCCAGCAGGACCTGGGAAGTGATTACCCCCCTGTACTTGGCACCAGCGAGGGCACCACGAATCCTGTGTCCAGTTCTGGGCCCCCCACAGCAAGAAGGACATTGAGGTGCTACAGTGAGTCCAGAGCAGGGAGGCTGAGGGAGCTGGGGTTGTTTAGCCTGGAGAAAAGAAGGCTCAGGTGAGACCTCATCATTCTCTACAACCACCTGAAAGGAGCTTAGGGTTGGTCTCTTCTTCCAAGCACCATATGATACAAGAGGAAACAGCCCCAGGTTCTGCCAGGAGAGGTTTAGACTGGATATTAGAAAAAATTCTCCACCAAAAGGGTTGTCAGTCATAAGAACAGGCTGCCCATGGAACTGGTGTAATCATCAATCCTGGAAGTGTTTAAAACACATGTAGATGTGGTGCTTAAGGACATGGTTTCATGGTGGACTCACAGGGCTAGGTTAATGGCTGGACTCTGATCACAGAGGACGATCAGTTTGTACCTCTGTGATCCAAATCGTTATGACTAGATCACACAAATATCTGGCAACAGTAACAGCATGACATTCAGAAACAGAGAATAAAAGATGGCAAGACCACATGCCTTCTGTGACTCTTGGGATGGCAGTGGATGCTGGATGGCAGACACCCCTCCTTGTAGAAGGATGTCATGCCTCCTGTGAGGCAACACATCCAATGTAGTTAGTTCCAAGGTCAAATTGCAAAAGTCTGTTCACGGTAAACTCAGGCACAGAGGTCCATTCTACACTATAAATAAATTCTTAGATAAAACAAAATATTTATAGGATTTAAAAATGCATATGAAAATGGCAATGTCAGATGATGAGGTTTCACTTAAAAGTTTAATTTTGCACACACACTTTGCATAGGTTATGGGCAGAGATTTGCTACATAGAGAACTAAAGAAGTAGAGTCATGAAGATGTCATTAGTGAAAGCAATTTGGTTGCATAGTTCTCTAATTACACATTTCCAGTCTTTCTGCTCTTTCTCAGATGGGGTAGTTACRTCTGCTTCCACTGATCTTATTTTCYTCCTCCACATCAGAAAAAAACCCAATTTCATTCACAGAAAAAATATCTAAAACTTAAGAAGCCACAGCATCAATGCTTAACGAAGGAGAAAATGTTGCTTAAAGAGGCAGACTTCCAGGTTTAAATATAAGATTGAAGTTCCTCTAAAAGCAACTTTGTTGATGATGTTTATGTGGTCTAATGTTTTATCAGTCTTTCATGGGTAGAAAGTACATATAGGTTAAAAAAACTCAAACCAATCAGCTCCACAACGTCTGAGAACCCATGGCAAAAGCCAAGTCAGCCACTACACTAGCAACTGCATCAAATAATGGAAATCAGAAAATCCAAATATCTTTCTTTAATAAAAAGAGATTGTGGTTAGAAACACGTACACAGCAGTGAGTTCTTCCTGTACAATGAACCATTAATCAGTGAGTGCATTCATTATAAAAGTGTAAGTCATGCTGTCTTACTGCACCGTAATCAAATGTGGCATGTTACTGAGCTCCTCTGGAAAGCCACAAATGATACTGAAGTAGCCTTGGATAAGAACCAGTCACTTTAAATAATCCAATATGCAATCATGCATCAAGAAAACTTTTTTCTTCCTTTCCTCTACCTTACACATGCTATGWAAAGATTACTATATGACTAGAATTTAATCATAGTTATTCCTGTTGTTCCTATTTGAATTGCTCTTACCTTTTTTCTATCGTTTGAAATATATGAGGACTTACTGTAAAATGAAAATAATTTTTCTTTTTTTTTTTTACCTAAAACTATTCCTACACTTAAATTTACTGTTTATGATATCTAAACTAATATATGATGTCAGAAGGGCTGATGTTGATCCTGTTTCTACCTGTTTACTGAGTCATTCTKATAAGCTAAGAATTCAGTGGGTATAAATGATGAGTCAAAATGACACAGAATGAAATAGGCCTGGTCATTCTTGCAAATTATTATATATATCACAAGTCATATTAGGTACAGATATGGATGGGAAAAAATASCCAAAATAGTAATTCTCACTTTTACATATTGTAAAGTCAATTCAAATATTATCACATACAACTGGTWRACTAACAAATATATTTACATCAGACTTTTGGAATAAGATTCCAACTGRAAGAAGTAAAAATTGGTGCTGYTTGAGAATTTAGATATGCAAATTATTTCTTCCAGTAGAAAGATGAYCCATTATTCCTTCAGTCATCTCAAACTATGGAGGTGACTGAAGGCTGAGATAGCATTGGCTCTAGACAGCAGGACACATACCTTCTAATGCTGCCTTGAATTTTTCTGCAATGAATCTGAATCCTGCAGCTGTGTGACAGTGAAACAGGGTAAAGAGTCTGTAAACATGGGCTCTCCCTCCTCCTGCACAAAACCCCTTTGAAACTGCAGATTTCTGTTACTGTCCTATCTAAGCTGACAAGCCTGGTTCAATTTGTGTCTGGGTAAGTGTTCTTAAAAATAGGTTGATAATCTCTTGAGTCAACAGTAAGATAAGAAAAACTGCCAGAACCTGCCAAATACCTTGAAGGCAAAAATGTCTCCTGATTGCCTAAGTAGTTATCACAACATCCTAAAGCATATATCTCCTATGTTGAAATTACTAAGGCAGGAAAACAGATTAATTAAAGGAGACACGATATCTTAAAGACCTTTGGAAAGGCTTAGGCTCAATTAAAGATCAGGGATATGTGGGATCAGTCAGCACTCTTCTTATTCTAGCTAAGACATCACGAGGGCTTTTCAAAGAGCAAGGGCTGTTTTCTTTCTGGGATTGTTCTTTGTTCACAGACTCATGCATCTCCCTGCTCATTAAGACAGATGAGTTTGGCTTTTGTCTTCTTTTGTGACTTCAGGTTGTTGCACTCAATTTATTATTTCAGTCATACTGTACAAGTATTTAGGACCTCTAWGGGTGTGAAAAAGAATTCTCTGGTTTAAAGTTTAGGCAAAGTTGAGGTTCAGGTTTGTTAGATCATAACATTTCTTTTTCTAGCCTCCTGCTYTTTGAGTAAGTGTGGTAGAAGACATAAAAGATGCCCACTAAAGTAAAGGATAAATACAACTATATTCTAAAACCTGAAAGAAGAGAAGCTGTACTGGAAAACTTCCTCCAGTATTTTCATTGACTTAACCTGTTCTAAAGTCTGATAGATAAATATGAAATACCTAAAATTTCCTTCTCTTCCCCAGATGCCTGACTCAAAAAGGCATTTCCTGAAACATTCCAAAGACTATAGCTCAAGACAAAAAAAGTGTCTTCCTCAGGAACTCTCTACTTCTGCTCTGAGTCTTGATTAAGATATCTCTATTTTCCTTCTCTGCATAGAGGAAGCAAAACGAAGGGTCTTATGTRCACAACAGCCTGAGGCCTCCACAGGCTGTATCAAATATTTTCCTGACTCTGTCTACATTAACCAGTGTAAGAACACTGGAGGCTATATGAATCCTGAAGTCTTGACTAGTGCTTAAGCCATCTGCATTGATTCCAAACTTCTTAGTTCAATATGATCCTCCTAATTTTTTTTTCTCAAGTAAAATGTCATAAAGCATGGCAGTTTTGCTTTTTGCTATAATGTTTACAATTTCAAATACTTTGAATTACTTATACAGCMAGCCTCCTTAAAATTAAACAAAAATTCTAAGTAATTCCCAATTATTTTAGCAGGATGACTCAGAAGTGCTTTTGAGAAAAAAGGTACAGCATTTAGCCCAAAGGMCCTTGAAAAAAAGGCAAAGTCTAATTGTACATCCTTTGTTGTTTTTTTTCTCTCAAACCAGAGCCTGAACCACTGCTGACCAGTGCATGAAGATTTAAAGATCAGACTCAAATCACAAAGCCAGAGCTGTGTCAGTTCACTACCCCCAGCCCCCTTCCATGTCAATTTATYGTAGCAACGGAATAAGTGATTAATCAGAACAGATAAACCACATGCTGCTTCTTCCTGCTTTATTGGTCCTGAAACCACCATCCTAATCTGGAAGGATTTACCCTAACCAGATAGCACGACCATCTGAGAACTGAGCAACCTCCTCAAATTCTTAGGAAAATATTTCATTTGGAGTTAAGTAAGGCAATCATATAGAGAAAMCAGCATAAAAAAATCATCCTCCTCTCAGTATTTTAGRGACTCAGCATGAGGATTTACAAAARTTTATTTCAGTTTTGCTGGAAAATCTATCCAAAAAGCAAGCAAATTTGTTTCATCCATGGAATCCAATGAGAGAATATTGTTTGCTGCTCTTACTGAGGGAACAGGAGTTCTTACTTCAGTGGCAATGCCAATATCCTCAAGCATAGAGAGCAAAATGGACATCTACAAACAAAAGACAGAAACAGTCCTTCAAATGAATTCTTAAAATTTTGTATTATGTAGACACCATATGAGTAGGTGATACTAACATAATATTTTGGTGGGTTTTTTTTTTTYMWYCSKTKGKYMWTTWWTKYCYTKGGGKKRAWTKRAAWWAAAAAGTGGCATTATGTTTTGTTCATGRTGGAATGGAGTTAAATTTTCTTTATAGAAGCTTAAGTGGTAACACTGTGATTAAAAAACTGTTTCAGCCACTGCTGAGTGGTACTTGCACAGAATCAAGCCTTGTCTCTTTCCCACTCRGCCCCTCAGCAGGGTAGGGAGGGGACACAGCCAGGACAGCTGACCCCAACAGATCAAAGGCATACTCCATATTGAATAATGTCATGCTTAGCATATAAACTGGGGGCAGTTTCTCCAAAGTAGCTTTTGCTTGGGGGCTGGTTGGGCATCAGTYTGATGGTGGTGAGTGCTTTTACATAATTTGTTACGTTTTTTTTTCATTTTATGTATCAAGTTGTTGTTATCTTGACTTCCTAGAGGGTTTTTCCTCAATTGTGCCTGTCCAGTTCTCTCCCTCATCCTGCTGTAGTGGGTTACCAAGCAAGTGGGTAAAGGCTTATCTGCCAGCCAGAGTCAAACCCTAACCGCATCACAACTAATTCCTCCAAACACCACCAACAGTAGCTAGAGGAAAAAGAAGTTTGTAATGAAGGAGACAGGGTCAATGGCAAAAACACCTGAGGATACATGTTCATTGCAAAAAACAGAAATAGCAAGACAAAAGCACAGCCCTATGAATCTGAGGCAAATAATCCACTAAAGTTCTTGCCAAATTAGACTCTTTATTACTACYACTTTAAATTTAAATTGCAGGCTGATTCATGCTGACTACTCTTCATGTCTCCCATGGCTCTGAACCTGAAGGAGGATAGACAGTTCTGGTATTGGTGTAATCTCAGGACTAATCTACTTCCTCACTAATTCCTGCAGTTAAGGAGCTTACTTATATATATCATACTGAATTGCACAATCCTCTTTGCMTCACATCTCTCCCTTTTATTAGAGCCAGACAGCAGAATGCATATTTCCAAGCCCCATACAACACTCTGCAACCTGCCTCCAGACTGACCTGCAGAGACACAATGTCTGACAGGTAGGGCTGCCCTAGGGAACCAAGACAGCAATAACTGGGGGAGTTCTTTCCATGGCTGTACCCCTTAAATAAGGGGTTGGAAGATAAGCACAGCATCTCCTCACTTGTTTCATGGCATGCTGAAGTAGGGATCTGCTGAGTTACGGACATCTGCTTTTTAAACATCTGGATACACCTCCCCCAGCCAAAGATGAGCATGACAATCAAACATTTCCTAAGTGTTTTCCTGAAGAATGCTGTACTCTTAATGGGAACTGTAAGTTCTTGTCTTCTCATTCCTCTGATATGGGCTTATGCACACAGCCCAAGCTCCACAAAAAATTGCAAATCCCAAATCATATTCCTGTGTGAACCTGGGATGTTATATTACTCTTGTACTCCATATATGCATCATTTCAAATTTATCCACATAAWTTTTTTGTCATCCATTATTTTGATTTTTTTGCTTCATAAATTCTTTACAATATTTTGAGAGTCTAGGGCATCTCCACAAATTACACTGCAGAATGGGAAGTTCTCTAAACAGACTTTATAACCAAGAAAGTTGGGACAAAAAAGAAAAAAAACAACCAGAACTTAGGGTTCTTTCTTCACTCTCTATAGCAATTAGCGTGATTTATGTCCAGACAGGATAGCTGCTAGCATAAGCCAGTAAATGGTAAACAGCTCTTTACTGTGGCAAAAGCAGATGAAATACAGTCAGCCAGCTGTCCCAAAAAAGAGAATAGGTTTTGTGTGCTGAAGAAAACAGRTAGCCAAACTATGCAAACTGCCTGATGATCATCAAAAAGTGCAAAGACTCAGTATCGGGAACAGACTGTGAGCAGCAAGAGCAGCAAATGCAAATCAGGAAAGATCAAGATCTGAAAGGACTCATTACCAACGTGATACTCCCTGCCTAATCCTATAACTAAGGATATTTAACATTGCAGGAAACCAGAGTACAAAAGTGAGAGGTGAGAACCTCATGACTCTACAGCAAGATTAGGGACCACCTCACCAACATGCAGTGGACCCAAGAGCACCAGAGTGTGCTCTGGGGGACCCCATGACTCCACACCAGGTCTGCACACAGTCCAGCTTGAAACACTGTGCTGACCCAACTGCATTCTTTCCTTGCCTTCACTGTCACCCTGCAGAAAAGAGAAGATGTGTGAAGGAACAATTGCACCAACCTGCCCAGATTTTCTCCTGGACCAAATAATCTCTCTGACAGGATATCAAAATCATGTGACACTTAAAACTGCATACATGTCTATCGAGTCACAAAGAGGCAAGGTATCTCACCTAAGATACAGCAGAAATCTAAAGGACATCAGAGTTGAATTCAGCTCTTCCAAGAGTCAAACTTTTTCGATGTCTATGACAGTATGTACAATTTAACGGAGAAAACAAACCAGAAATTCTATCAGTGCAATCCTAGCCATTTTTCTAAACTCTGTACAAAGGAATATTTTATGTGCTCCCAAGCATGAAATCTGGATTTTCATAGAACTAAATACTGACAGAAATTTATGCTGAAACATCAACTAATAAAGTCCATTAGAAACATTGCCATAAAAAAAATTTGATAGAGTAGAAAACTATTTCTGGATCTCTGCCTGCCAGAAAGCAGAGGCAGAAGTCCTTGCATTAATGGATCCTTTTCTGCTAAGTATGCTTTACACACACAAACCAAGTTTGAAAGTTTGGATTTAACTGAAATATCCTTAAATAAACAATGACAATCTTTATAAGAATRTGATGATAACTGCCTTTTCTTCACAGTTTGTCTGAAAGTTTGGAAATTACTAACCCCCTCACAGTTAAACTGAACCCAGTGTCCCTTCACAGTATCTATCTTCTGTTCGACTTTCTTTCTAGCCAAAAATTATACTATCCAGGAGATGGCTTATTGACAGAAAAGAATAAAAATATGTATGTTTAAGTTGTGTAAGACTGTAATTAGTCTAACAGTTTCAGCCTTCACTCTGTCACACTAAAGGGGGATCAATTTACAGTGTTATCATCATCCCCATATGTTGAGAGCAATCTTAAAATATATCAGTTAAGCATCACTTGCAAGGCTTATAAATAGACTGGCTATTTTAAGTCTGTATTCTTCCTGTTTGCTACGAGTCAGATAATCTGTTAAATAGTAGTAAAAAATGGCTGGGGGAAAAGTATGAACAAACCTAAAACTTTTTATAGCTCTCTCAGAGCCAATTGTTTTACAGCTGTTTTACAGGACAGAGCAACCAACATTGTCTCCTCGGACTTACTCAAAGTGCTTGACACTGTCCTGCATGACATTCTTATGCCAAAATTGGAAGGACATGGATCTGATGGATGAACYACTCGGTGGACAATGAACTGTCTGGATGGCAAACGGTTGTGGTCTGTCTCATTGTACAAGTGGAGACCAGTGACCAATGCTGTCCCTCAGGGATCAGTACTGGGGCTGATACTGTTCGGTACCTTTGCTGGTGACATGGACAGTAGGATTGAGTGTACCCTCAGCAAGTACAGCACCAGGCTGGGTGGTGTGTTAGACACAGGGAAGGCAGGGAGGCCACCCAGAGGAACCTTAACAGGCCAGGAAGATGGGCCAGTGCAAACCTTGTAAGGATCAAAAAGCCAAGTGCAAGTTCCTTACACTCGGGTCATGGCAATCCCAGGCACACCAACAGGCTGGGCGGACAAGTGGTTCAGAGCAGCCCTGTGAGAAGGAGCAGGGGCTGATGGTTGATGAAAAACTCAAYATGATCCAGTAGTGTGCACACACAGCCCAGAAAGCCAACGGAATCCTGGGTTGCATCCAAAGGAGTTTGGCCAGCAGGTCAAGGGAGATGATTCTTCCCCTTTACTCTGCTGTTGTGAGACCTGCTTCTAGTAGGACAAGGGGTAATGGGTTCAAACTGAAAGARGGGAAATTTAGGTTAGACATTATGAAGAAATTCTTTACTGTGAGGGTTCCTTTACTGGAACAGGTTGCCCAAAAAGACTGTGGATACTTCAAYCCTGGCAGTGTTCAAAGTCAGGTTGGAAAGGGCCTTCAGCATCTTGGTCCAGTGGGAGGTGACCCTGCCCATGGCAGGGGTGTTGGGAATAGATGATCTTTAAGGTCCATTCCAACCCTTAACATTCYGCGATTCTAAGTGCAGAACTAGYTCATTCAAATATTTTTGTTRCTAAGCAATAAAAGACAGGAAGCAGATAAGGACTCTGCTGTTGCTTAAGAAGAAATTCTGTCCAAACACAGGCTGAGTAAACTTGAGCAGGAAGAAGGCTTAGACTGGTGGTTTGAACTGTATTTGTGAAGAATGTACATCATGTCTTGCTTATCCATGGCCGTTTTGCCTACAAGACCACAAGTGAAAAGCCACCTCACATGGCATCAACTGACTAATCATTCATAAAACAGTAAAGTGTCACCATAAGTCACCCAAATGAATGGTGAGTCCTATGGTACCATCAGAACCTTAATCAAATTCCTTATTTCAGTGCAAGGGATGTGCTACTTGAAGAACCACAAACTCTCCCAGAACAGAGATRCTGGACCATTTTTCAGTGAGGATAAGTAGCTAAACTAACATAGCAACATAAATTGACCTTTAATTATGATCACACTTTTATTGCAGCTACAAGTATTCTAGGCAAGAGAATTTGCAATAATTTTCTTTGCAAGCCTAAAACTAGGGCCTTCTTTTACAATATTATCATATCACTGGCCTTTATTGAGGGCCTGTTTATTTTTGCAGGACTTGTCAAGAACAGGTAACAGTACAAAATTTGGTTACTAAATAATGGGCCCATTATTAAAGGCTATGCTAAAAGATCAGAAACAATAATTAAGTTGCAGTGGCAGTTAAGCATAGGAAGAAGGTCAGCTCTCACTTCAATGACTTGGGTTTAATCCAGCTAGCTACACAGAACTGAAAATCACCTGTGATTTACGTGTACTTGAATTTCATTATACACTGTGTAACTCTGTTTTTCTAACTCAAAGTTATTAGCAGTAACAGAGAAGAAATCAATATATTCAATTCAATACACATCCTCCAGCACCTACTTCTTCCATTTGTGTAGCCCTACAAAGATACACTACTCCTTTCTTTTTTCCTTAAACACTCTCATGGATTGAGAATGTATCCCAGTCTTCATGCAGACTGACTTCTTTTAATCATTCTTTCTTTCGAGAATACTATTTTCAAACCCACACTATTTTCCAAGTCYTCAGCAGAACTAAAGCTAAACTACTGCAATATTTAAGTCCTTAAAATTGCCTTGCTGGGTTAAACTGGAGCTGTGTAATAATTGTTATCTCCCATTTTCATTGTGTGGTTGATTTAAGACAGCACTGAATTCCTTTGCACTGGCTGGAATGGCAGCAACATCCACTCAAAGCGGATACATTTGAGTGCCCATGGAAAGACATACACACAATTCTTYTAAGTTAGACACATTTTCCAGGGCTGATTTTGGCTGCTTGCATTACCTAGTTTTAACTTCCTACATACATACTTTGAATGTATATACAGCAATCTTTCATCTACTTATATCCACAGAATCTCAGTTGTTTTTGTGATTCTAATTGCATGTTCATCCTGTCAAATTACACATCATAACAGAAAATTAAATTCCTTTGCCATAAAAAACGTTTGCACAAGTTAAACAAACATAGTGTTCAGGAATATACTGCCAGAGATATATCCCATGATACTGGGGAGGAGGCCAAGCATGTGGGCAGGAAGCCAAGAAAGAAGGTGTCACTCCTCCCTGTGCCTCTTCTTCCTTTCCCCTCCCTTGACTAAGATGAGAAGAGCTGCTTCCTGAAATAAAGCTGGTAAAGAGGGGGAAGGTGAGCAATGCAGACCTGAGACATCACAGCTTCTAGGAAAGCAGTCAGCAACAGCAGGAAGTCAAATTTGCTGGGAGCAATTTTTAAAAGAGTTCTGGTGGAATTCCATGATGTAAAGCTGGTGAGAAAGTTTCACAATTTTCTTTCTGGTTGTAGACAGAGTTAGCAGTGTTTAGCACTACTCATTTTAAGATCCTATTTTGAGCCACTTACACTTTTCACAAGCTCACTGTTTAGGCTGAAATACTCTATCCAAGCAGCTGTCTCATAATTAAGCACACACACACAATCCCCCCTGTCTTTAACTGTTCAGGCATTTCCAATACTTGTATTTCTGGAGAGTGCCTTTTTGTGTTTGCATTATAAAAAAAATYTCTCAAGAAAGTGGAATCTCTGGAAGTGTTTCTGTTCTACAGAGCACAGCAGCAAAATAATTATTTGTACTATAGGAATATCTAGAGCCTTCAACTGTAAATGAATATCCATTGGCCTGAGGACTTTACAAATTACAAAAAGACTAGAAAACATATCATAAAAGCATAATATGCAGATCTCTACTGAATTCAATATTGTCAGTCAAGCACAGAATTTAACACATGCAGGTATTTTCTGACTAAAAAATAAATTATTCATAAGGATTATTCATAAGTTATTTGATACTGTTATTTGATAAGATACTTGGGGCTTGTTAGTCCAGACATACATAGGAAAAAAAAATCCACTTGAAGTTTACCTGTCTGCAGTAAAGCCAGCTATGAGAAACCAAGAGATTAAAAGTGACTCGAAGCTGAGGTAATTAGAACTTCATGATCTCTCTAAAATAATTAAAGAAGCACTCTAAAACATTTTAAGTAGAAAATCATTAATTTATGACCAGCAAACATATGMAGGATTTAGTGAATGAAAATACTAAACATAGTGACAGTACAAGGCTAGAAATAGCAGTTCACTGGCTGTATTCATGATTACCCATTTCTTTTAATAGGAGTGTCAGAATTTGCCAGAGATGCTTGAATKTACAACCCCAAAAGAACAGTCATTCTAATTAATCCACTAGACTTAACACTTATTACAGTGTTGCCCACAAAAGAGAAATCTTAACACAGACAGCTGTTTCCTGCCTTACACCTTAAACCCTCAGATAAATTCTATATTTTGAGCTGATTTGGCATTGCTTTCATTGTTCAGCTGCAGGCAGTCTTTGAATGCTAAGCATTATTGCCATCACCTTTAGCCCAGGAGTTCAAGTTGGGCTTTTAGAAGTGCTTATCARTTACATGAGTTTTCTATGAAGTACACACAATTCTGCTGCTAGAAGAATGAACTTGCTTTCAATTACTTTCCAAAAGAAAAGAAAGAAGTAATACTTCAGATTTCATCTGGTTTWATCTGAAGCAGATACAAACTCATGTCTGACTTGTCCTGAAGAGGATTAATGTACTGCTAGGGGAGAAGAAAAGAGTTATGTATCCAACATCAATCTGCTTTTAAGTCTAGCTAGSAATCAAGAAAAAGAAGCATAAGAATAGGAAGTTCCAGTATAGGTTTGGAGTCTTATTTCACTGACATCACTCCTAGAGCTTCCACAGACTCCCAATGCTACTGTGGTGGGTTGACCTTGGCTGAATGCCAGGTGACCACCAAGGTGCTCTACCACTCCCTTTCCCAGATGGACARGGGAGAAAAAACAAGATGGAAAGAGACTCATAGGTTTAGACAAGGCAGTTTACTAAAGCAAGAGCATAAGTTTTCATGASCACAAGCTAAGACAAAAAAATATTATTCTCTACCTTAGCAAGTAATGTTCAGCCACTTCTCAGGAAGCAGGGCTTCAGCGCACAGAGTAGTTGCTCCAGAAGACAAACATTGCAAATAATAAWTGCCACACCTTCCTCCTCCTTTCCTTAGCTTTTATATCTGAGCAGATGTCTTATGGCATGGAATCTCCCTTTGGATATTTTGGATCAGCTGGTCTGGTTGCATCCCCTCCCAGGATCTCACTCACGCCCAGCCCCTTGATGTGGGGAATATTGACAGACAGAGCTGATGCCGTGCCAATGCTGCTCAGCAGTATCTAAAATACTGGTGTGTTATCAACACCTTTCCAGTTACTAATGTCTCCTGTGAGATATCCAGAGATGGGGAAATTAAAAAAATGCGCACACACACACACACGTGCACAAAACCCCACAACAAAAAAACTACAACCTAAACCAAATCCAAAAACCCCAAATAACCCCCAAACCAAGCATCACCACTCCATCATGTCCTGCAAACAACTCAATCTGTGGTACAGATGGTGCTGACTTCATGTTTCCAACAAGTCATCATACCAGGTATGTATCTGCTCCAGATATGGGCTCCAGCTGAGTTATATTACAAAATTCTATGCTGAAATAAACATTTCCATTAGTTACCATATTTAAGGACAGCTTAAAGCAATTTATTTTTTTTAGTTGGGCTCACTTCTGTTTCTCCCAAGTATTTCTATGATATTTGAGAAACAAAAAGTGACACAGGATGAGTCTGAATGCAGAGGTTTAAAACATAAGCATATTAAACTAGTTCTCCTGGAAGAGCTAAGTGCCTGAAGTCCTCTTCTAGTTAATAGGGTAAAAGAGGTGCTTTGCAGGGTGATTAATTTTATCACAAGTCAAGCCTCTTAGGCAGACAGCATGACTCATGTTTGGGGATRGGAAGAATCATCTCTATTACCTGTAGCGGGTGCCTAGGCAACTATTTTAAACTCAGTGACTACCTTTTCAGGTAGCTAAAATTAGGTAGATGAATTGCATCTGAGATGCATGATAAATATATCAACAAACAAGCTCATCAGGGACATGCTATATAATCAAAAGGTTGYTCAAAACTTCTTCTGGAAAGATGAGTATAATTTCCAGGACTTAGAAATCGTCCCTGACATGAAAACATCCAAGCCCAAGCTTCCCTGTATCTTTTTTTTTTTTTCCCACACAGAATTAGGCATCATCTGAGATTTTTTAGTACAATATTTTCAGTAGAAACATATGCACATGCAGATTCAGTACAAAAATAATTATGCTAAGTATGGAGCATTTATGATAGAGTTAATTGTTGAGGTTCTTTTCCTTTGGAAAAGGAGTTGATATAATACTCCTCCAGTGCAGGGGAGGAAGATWTATTTCAAACTAAAATCCCTTACAAAAATGATATTATTTTTGCACATTTTTGAGTTATGTCTTGTATTGAAATGTAAGAACTCAATCATGTGAGTGCTGAATGACAATATGAACAAATCTGTTTTCCAAACTATAACTATTTTTTAAAAAMATTTCTTTTAGCTAAGAAGCTAGATTTTAATAAGCATGCAGGTAAGAAGGTGAATATTAGGAAAGAAGCAAGTATAAAATGAGCAATGATCATACAAAATTAATTATTCAGGCTAGAAGGGATCTCAGCCGACTTTCTGATCCAACATCCCAATTCAAGCAGATCAGGAAAATCYGCTTTAGCCAGGTGATCACATTCAAGACCAGGTTACTTGGCTTTGTTCAGCTGGCTCCTGAAACATCCAGGAATGAAGAACCTATGGCTTCTCCAGGCAACATCTTCAACTGCTTAATTACACTTATGGTCAACTTTTCTTTCCTGGAAGTCAAGCCAAAATATCTCCCTTCAATTAATGAGTAAGCCTCCAGCCATACGTCTCACAGAAGGGCCTGCCTCAGTCTTCTCCATAACTTCCTCACAGATACAAGGAGGTGGCTGCTAGGTTCCCCCAAAGCCATCTTTTTTCCAGGTTTAACAAGTCCCATCTCTTTGCACAGAGCAAGTACTCCTGCCACTGCTCATCGTGGAGGCCTCTGCTGAACTGGCACCAGTGTTTCAATGTCTTTCCTGGGCTGGGCTGTCCCCCACACCTGTGCATGGCAGTCTAGGCACAGTCTAATGAGTGCTGACTAAAAGCAAATAAACTTCTCTCTGTCTCCTGGCCGTGCTGCTATTAGGGAAGCCCAGGATGCAGTTGGCTGCCAAGGCATCCTGCCAGCTCACACTCAGGCTGCTGGCTACAATGGCCTGCAGGTCTGTTCCAGCAGAGCTGCTTGCCACTGACTGCCCAGGATGTACCAATGAACAGAGTTTGTCCATCCTGTCGGGATCTCTAGCTTGTCAGACTGACTCYAAGAAAAGTTTGAAAGTCTCTTTTCCCAGCCTGGCACTTGAAGAAGAAATCGGGGCTGTTCATTTCTTGGTCTKGTTTATTGTATCTTATCTATAAAATTCTTTCTCCTGTCCTGCTGAGGTCCGCTCAGCAAGACAGTCAGAGGCATCCTCCCTGCCCCGGGGCAGTGTTATGTCTTTATATTTAAAATTACGTATAAAATGTTTACAATTACTTTCCAATACCTATCACCTATGTTAGACAGTGAGCTTCTACTTTAAACCAATCTGTAAGTGCCAATATCACAGCAGAATATGGAGGCCAAGAAGAAGGAGAAAGGCTGGACACGCCTAGATCCCTCCATCTTGTCCCCCCGAATCCCCATTCTAAAAACCCCAAAATCTACTTTTTCACCTTGTGATAAATTCACTGTCATTCTACTTAATTTGTCATGGCTTGCAGATCTTCATCTAAGGTTGGTAACTTGCTCCATGGGTCATAATCAAAACCACAGGCATTTTGGGCTCTGTGCCAGGGTCTCAGAGACCCCTGTCAGGGGTCTTGGCTGCTCAGGACAGTCAGAGGGATGTCCTGGGTCCTGACACATCCAAGGCTCAAGACTAAGTTATCTGCCTCATTTCACAAGGTCTCTGCCAGCTCTCTCATCAATCCTGTGCAGGCTCCTCTGAATGGCAGCCAGGCCTCTGAGTGCTTTGAATGCACCTCACCATTTGTGGTGATCTACAAACTTGCCAACAATGCTTTGCMTATCTTCATCCATGTCACTGAAGAAGAGCTAAAGAACTAAAAATGTAAAGATACGTCTCTGGTCTGATGTTCCACACAGTATTTCATCCATCTAGTAAGACCATTAATGTCCCAAGCTGGATAAAACGATGCTGCATCAGCCTGTCTTAAGTCCTTCACTGAAAGTTTTTAGGAAAACTTTAGAGGTATTACACAGGATAGAAAGTTCCTTCATGAGTGACTAATTTCATGAGGACAAACAAAAGCAGAAAGAGTAAGCTCTTTCAGCAGACACCACAGGCAAATTCCAGGAAATAGCTGAGTTGCAAGCTAGGTTTTTATACATGTTCATACTGCTCATTCCTTTTATTACAGGTGGTAATGAAAGTTGCTAATGATATGAAATTGAAATATTACAGAAAATGGTCAGTTAGGGAGAATAGCAGAAGCCCTTKCAAGACTAAGTGACTGGTCAATAAACAGCAACTTGTATCTTGAATAGTGTGAGCAGGTGTGGCTCCCATTTGTTTAAAGGCTACAGCAGAACTGGAAAGCCAGAAAAGGGTGACAGAGGCAATCAGAGGCAAGGAATGGCCCCTACATCGAGAATAAGGATGCATGTCAGAACTCCTTAGTRCAGAGAAGACAGAGCTGAGAAGATSAATGAGAAAACTCTGRAAGTCTGGGTAGCAYAGGAGGGGTGGATTAGGAAMMAACAGGGACASCAGATTCAGTGAYTGAGTGGTAAATTCCACACAGACAAAAGAAGGGAGTTCTTTGTACATTGCTGAGCTATTGAAGTCCTTGTGAAATGCTCCTGCAGTTGCTAAACACMTACATGGTTTCAGGTGAGAAAAATGCACCAAGATTAYTAAATAAACGCACTAAACTACACTTTTTCTAGAAAGTGCCTCCAGCTGGCACTGTGCTAAAAAGATAGGTAATGCACACTTGCTGTTTTCAGACCTTTTTCTCTGATCATTTATATTTGATAATTTTTGGGGCAGGACAGTCAGATCCCATAGAGCTGTTCTCATCACAATACTCAATTAAAAAGTTGAGTAGTTACATTAATTACACTAAAGGTAACCAACACCAGGTGTCTACTGCTGCTTGAGAGGCCTTTGGGTCTCTTTCTCCCGCCTGGAGTCCAGGTGGCACTCAGGAGGAGTCTCTTGTAGGTCCCGTATTGTATTTGCTATACTGGAACTGCAAAAAGAGGCTGTCTCAAGTGAYACTAACCATCTATGTTGAGGTAACTGAATTGGGCCCTTCATTCCTAGAACACAGTGAAACAAGAGAAAAACACCACATAAAGAGCTTAATGCAGAAAAAAWTTATATATTTTTCATGGAAAGCCATTGTTTTTGCATGATTCGGAGAAACCAAAGCTTGCTACAGAAACAAGACATTTGTTTTTACTCCATGCTGTGGAGCTATGGAACAGGTTTAATGCGTAACCAAAGCAGCACTGCAACCTCTCAGCAGTTKCAAGTTACATGAAATTTAAGCATTGAATTATGAAAAGCTGCAAAGGCTCAAAATAAAACCTTATTAACCAAATGTGATAAAAAAGCCACATGAGCTCATGAAACAGAAGTCAAATTGAGCAATATGGATATGGTAAAATAGAAAAAGTAACATTGATTTAACATCAGGACTATGCCAGTGATAAATTAGCCTATTGAAAGCAAGGAGACAAAACAATTTCTATTAAATAAAATTCAGGCTTCTATCCCTCCCTTTTTAAAGGGTCTGACAGGGAATTTGAATATAGTTTTGGAAAGATCCCACACAGTGATAAAGTTGGCCAGATTATTTATTTAGAATTGCTTTCAATACAAAACATTTCTTAAACAGAATAAGAATCTCTGTAAATTAAAGAATACTTRGAAAAATACTATTTCCTTTGCTTCCTAAGTAATTTTATTAAAACTCTGTAACTTAAAAGGTCTAATTTTAAAGATCAAAAGATCTCTCATTTTGTTAAAACAAATTATTTTTCACTTTCCTATTTAGGTATGCAATAATAGCCAGCATAGAAGATCCATGACTTACCAACAAATGCTGGTTGTTGCAAGTACACCAAAAGGAAGGAAAAATATTCCCAAAAACTCCTTGACGCAAGAATCTAAGAAGTGGCCAGCAAATTACTCAGAATTACTGGCAGGTAGCAGCRAAATGTGGCCAGAGCACTCACTGAATGAACTGAAGTTGCTTCCTTCAGATGGGCTGGTGTTCAGGAGTGGCAAGGCAAAGTGCCATCACTCTGTCACATAAGACAAGCTCTCTGACTGCAACAATCACACAATATTAAGCTCTATTTGAGCTGGTGGATGTGAACTGAACTTTTTCTGTACTAAAAATCCTTGACATAACTTTGCGTTTTGTGTTTTATTTTTGTGTTCAGGTATAACTGCTTTTAAGTCACATATTGCAGGATGATGTATATAATTTTTAAAAAATCAAAATTAGGATAACATTTGAAATTAGGAGTGGACACCTAGAGACTAAGGTCCAAACCAAGAAATCTGCAGGAAAACAAATGTAATTAATATCCATAATACTTAAAATSCTACTTTTACATTGCACATTTATGATAAGTTATATGTACAGAGAGTGCAAATAACAAACTGATTACATCATGCTATTGAGAATACAGATTCAAATTGGTAGTTGTAATATCAAAGGTTTCCTCAGAAGTGAGGTTTTGTTTGACTATTTGCATGAAGAATTTTTTTACTAAAAATAATAATTCTCTGAGCAGGAAAGCAATGAGGCCCACATAAATTACACGACAGACTAGAAAAACAGACTTTTCTTAGTTTCTCTTTGAAACTCCAGCTGTATTACCAAGCTTCTATCTGGCTATCTGAGATAGGCCACATCCAGTACAGAGGAAGGCACAATATTCACTGGGTGTGAAAACYGTGCTGCCTACTGTCAGTGAACCTTTGGTCTCTTGAACAAGATTGTAAGAGAGGTGCATCAGGATCAACCATGGTGCACAATCTGCTTCCTGCTCTGTACAGTCTTACACATGCCTTCATCAACATCTGCCAACTGATAAACAATGGTCAGCTAGATCTAAACTGCTGGACTGAAAATAAAATACCATTTCAGCACCATTATCAGCACTTTGAGTTATTCTTTTTACAATGGAACTCTCCTCTTGCCCGCAGCAGATATCTCAGTATAAATAAAAATAAATCATTTATTGAAGTGATACTACAATGATTTTCACAGCTATGGAATTTGTACTGTACGAATTATATCTTAAAATGTTCCSTTTTACAGTTTAAAGTATGAAATCAGGTGCATCGAAAGACATGTACCCAAGATGATGTACAACAAAGATGAGTAGATGCAATGAAGTTTTATCACAAATCTAGGCTTTACAAATTCCTGTACATGTTTTGCAAAGCATTTTCAGTGTTAATATTTTTCTTAACCAAACACAATTTGCAGTGAAACACCACAGTGCTCTGCTTCAAAACACTTTCCKTTTTTTATTGTGACTTGGTTAAGAAAAAGATAAAACACAGGTATTTTACCATGCTTATTGCCTGCTTATTGGCATTAACAGTGCTTCCTTATCCTTTACAACCACAAGCSTTGAGATCARCTGGATAGGCAGGCTACCTTGAATAGAAAAGAGAATTTCAGGAAAGTCCATACAAAAATTGCTATACTGGAAAAAGAAGGAGTGATTTTTAAATATCTTCTTTAACGCTGACCTTCAAAAGCAACACAAAGCAGCTATTTTAGAAAAACATAAATACCACAATGTACTGCAAATTGTGCAAAARCCTTCTGAAGAAATTCTTCCACAGATATCAGATTTTATTCTAAAACTTGCTATATATTTTATTTTAAATAGATAATTCCATGATTCCATGAACTGGCAAAGTAGCGCACAAGTTTAGAAATCCTCCATATAATGTATATAGTTTTAAATGCCCTTTGTCTGAAACTGTGCACTTGTAGRGACCAGTAGTTTTTCCAGACTATTTCCAGTTTTTCCTCCAATAGAGACAGGTATTGTTATGTGCAGAGTTAAAATTCCTACAAAGATTATCTGAACTTCATCCACATATTTCTGCACTAATTCTAAACTGTGCATTGTATTTATAGCACATAATGATCACAAAAGCATTGTTGTACATGGCTGTAAGAATAAAGCTTACGTCCAACATGAATAACAGCAACTGGATCTCATGGAAATCAGTGTTATTARAGCTCAAGAAAAACAATACATAGCTCACTTGAAAACAACTAACTAATATGTATTGGACAAGGTCAGGGGAAGTCTAGTATTTCAACACTTATAATCTCAATTCTTCAAAAGATACGAAGATAAAAACATTACTGAAGAGAAATGCATGTCCTTCTGTATCTGAAATTGTACTTTAATAATTTACAGGAGGTACTTAGAAAGTAAATTTTGTGTGAAAATCTAGCAGTGCAGAGATTGCAGAGCTTTAAAGGCATCCACTYGGGCAGTTTGTCATGTCCAGTTGGAAATCATATGCCAAATAAACCATTTACTGGAGTAATTCAGTACTTATTACTGCTGTGAGGTGGCTTGTCCTTAGTGTGGTCAACAGCTTGTCACAAGACACAGAGAAGTAATGAAATTACTAGTGACAGCAGCCAGTCTTTTTGAACAATGCTAACAACACCAGGCAGAGAGCAGGACTGATTAAGTCAATAAACAAGGCAAGATTTCCACCAGAGCTGACACACAGAGATACAGAAAAGTGCCTCTCTACTGAGGACAGAAATGAAGCAGGATGCTGTTGAGAAATGCACCATCTGAAATCAATTCATAGACTGTTAACCAGAGATTGAAAGACAAATCAGAGAAGGAATAGAAGCCGTAGAAGATGACCATGTCRTATTGACTCATATCCTTTCACTGCAAAGGATCCACAGACACTGAAGTTGGAGAAAATCACCAAAGCGTGGGGATTTGTCTCTATGCCTCCAACAGTGAATAAGATACACTTTCACAAAAGCTTTGAGACCTATTTCAATTCCAAAATGTTCAATATGCTAAATATTTTCTCAAGGAAATGCTGRGCTCTGGTATGCTGGGTAGACAGGCCCCATTTCCATTCACTATGCAGTGAGAACCCCATTTACATTTACTAAAAGCATGCTAGTTTTCATGTATTCATGTTCAAGTAATATTTAATCTCTAAGTATCTTCTCAATGGAAATAATTAACAACTGCAAAGTCTAGTGCTTTGATTTAACCTTTTTGAAACATTTAGCACTTGCACGCAGTCGCAAAGCAGATCTGGTGAAATGCAATGTACAATAATGCTATTTCAGCTGGCTACAAGGAATCACTTTTCTAGCCTGCTTAATGCAATGCTAGTATTTCCCTTCCCTCTATCACTAACACTGATAAAAAGAAATAATTTTCTTTCYCCACCTTCTTTCACTCCCTCGGGATATAGATGAGTCATGTAATTTGCACAAAAATCCATTTTCCAAGGTACCTAGTACATACCCTACAAGGAAAAGAAGCTTGGCTGGGAAAGAAATATTTTCTGCTTTTTGGGATTTTAATTGCCACAATATTATACTTCTGTGCTGTAGATAGAATGAAATGAAATGAAATTCACTAATAATTTATTTTGCTCYTTAYAAGAAATCATTTCCTGTTTTTAGAAAGGTTTCTCTATTATTACTTCATTATATTTATAGAGCTTGTTTGGGTTTGTTAGCTGCTTTTTTTTTATTTCCCCTTTCTCCTTGTCTGGGCATAAATGCAATCCTTTCTATTTTTGATCCTTAATTGACAATTCCTTTTTCCGTGGCTATCCCATGTTCTGTCTCCTACAAACCTGTGTTTGTGCACTGCAGTAGTATTTTTACTTTTTCATGATTTAGCTGCATSAATGTCAACAATTTGCTTCATGAAGAAGTCCATTACTTTGTTGTAGGCTAATAGTCCCTAATCAGTTGCACAATGCCCTTTCACTGTCTCTCTTGCCCTGGTCCTCAGTTTGTGAATTGTGCCTTGTCCTCAAATCTGATTAATTTTCCTTCTCTCCCAAGATGACAAAAACATTTAAAAGTTATCCTTAACACAAAGGGTTAATTTGATTTGTTTTAATGAGTCATTTGTCAGATGCTTCACAGTGACAAGAAAGATCCTCAAAGGCTTTCAGATAAAATTTCCTTGTRAGGTTTTCACCAGTGGGGATGACCAAGCCTATTCATATCTACACCACAACAAGCTGATCTACAATGTCCCAGGTCCCTGCAGTGTGGAGATTCGGGGCTGCCTTTTAGATCTGCTTCACAGCATCACTACAATGTCATTTGCTTTTCATTTCAACAAGATTGCTTAAACATAGACCTGCCTATCATATCTTCATTGGTTTTTTGGTCTTTTTTTTCAGATGTGATGTTTACCTTTGTAATCCTCCTACATTTTTTTCAGAAAGTTCTGAAGTATTGAGAGCATGCTTTGCTTTTCTAAATGCCTCATGACTTCATCATGACTAAATGCCTCATGCCTCTTTCTAATTCAAATATTTTGTTTACCTTATTCAAAGGCCCATGTGCATTTGCCTTTTCTATAAACCTTTCCGCAGAATTCTCCTCAACATTTTAGCAATTAATGCCCCTCCCTTCACTTTTGCACCTTCTTCTACATTGGTTCTCTTTATGCATAAACTTATCTAACATCTGTAATATCACCTTACGTATTTAAGTAAAGGCACATCCAGTACCAAGACAYGAAGTGGTTTCTAAAATAAGAAAAGTATTAATGTGATTTGTACTTAGCCCAAGAAATAAATTTCAGCCTGATTAAAATTTGTTCAGAGCCTGTTTAATTTTTCTCCRTGAAACTCAAAGGCAAGAACCATGCCATTCATTTCATTTGGAATGGCATAAGCAAGGTACAAAATAATTTCTGCTTTGACTTTAGTATTCTTTCCCCAAAACATTTCACTGGTATTATATGCACTAGTATGATGGTTCTTTGCTGGTGGGTGGCTTTAAAATTGCTTTGGCACTACTCCCTTATTTTCTGACTACAAGTGGGTAAGAGAATACATGATATCTATGTCTTATATAACTATAGATACTTTTTATAGGATAACGACTTTATTACCCTTAGCATAAATTTTATCCATGAGCTGTGGTTCAAGAAAAACAGACATGATGTCCTACTTATGTTAAAATCCACTTGAGCATTGCTTWTTGGTGCAAGCACAAACAAATATTTCAGGAAGGCATTGCATTAAAAAACTAACTTCAAAATCAATCAGTGTTATGGATCTTAATATACCCAGTACTATCAAACATATTTAAAGGGCAGTGTCTCACATGCAGTGGATAACAAGGAGGCCTATGCAGAGACATATGCAAAAGGAGAGAGGGAAAGAAAAGAAAAAAGTAAAAAAATCTTTCTTTGGACATAATCTCAATTGAAGTAGAGAATGTCAGAGATTTTGCCTTCATTTTCTACTTTGTGTAACTCCAAGTCTCTTTACTGCCCTTGTCCAAACTCCAATGAACATTAAGTTTTGATTTCTGCATAATTTCCTATTTCTATGCAAATTCTCAAATAATCAGATCCATAATTTGCTTCTCTGATGTACATGATGTTCTCTTTCCAGCAAACTCCTAAAATTTGCTTCACTAAGCTAATTTGAATAAATTTGTATTTCTGCCTTTTCYAAAACCATCTATGAATTTATTCCATGAGATTAGAAATTCTCTGCTCAGTGCATAACATCCTACACTGGTTCTGCTACGGAATAAAGATCTTATGAAATTACAGGTAAAAATAAAAATGTGAACACATGATAATGCTACACACAAAGTTGCTTTCTTAATAAAGCTGAATTTAAGACTCTGACTAAGCAATTTGAACTGCAGTCTGCAGTACACATACTCAAGCGATTCAGTTTTTTTACAAATTAAAATAATAACTCACTAACTACTGCTGAAGGCTAAACAACCTTCTCTTCTWTTTTCCTTTTGCATTTCCACTTAATTCATCTTTGCTTCTCCCGGTTTTAATTTCCCTGCTTTCTTGCTGCCTGATGCTGAAGGCACACGTTCTCACTCTCCACAGAGAAGGTACCTATCAACTTCCATTTGCAAGGGTGGCTCCGAGCTTTGATTTAGTGCAGTAATGATTACAATGCTGTAACTCAAAGCACAGTGAGGCAGGCAGCTGACAAGCTGAAGTATGTTGACATCGAGAGAATTACTTGAGCGCTGGTTAAGCTTTTACGTCTACAAGGCCATGGTGAGAATCACCTCTAAACAACAGGAGGTTATGACACTTCAGGCAGATAAAGTAGTAATTTTCTTTAGCTGCAGTGAAAACAGCTCTTACACTCGGCACTGATTTTTACTGTTCACATGCAGAATAAACTTTACCATGGCTTTTTGGCAATAGCTCTAGGTAGAAKTAAAAATAATATAAAAAGAAGAATCTAGATCTACACTTGGAGACACAAGTGATGAAAAATATTCTTGAATATTCCTGCTMTAAGTTCAAAATAATGCACTGAAAACTTATTGCCCAATACATCTTAAGTGAAAACTGATGGSGGACTGGCATGACACATGGAGACACAGGGACAGGCCACAAACAAAGCAAAAATAATACTGGACCTTCAAAAGATTGGTCATGTGTATTGCATCCACTGAGGTAAATTATGAACTCACAATTATTTATAAATTAGCACAAGTCTTTTTTCTGCAAATCAAAAATACACCTTAAAGTCTGGCACAGAATTCTAACAAACAAAAAGCAAGTATAATCAGATTTTTAACATGTCTTAGGAATAATTTGCTTTGTGTATATTGCTGCACCAGTGTGAGGAGAGATGTAGCTACAAATGCTGGAAAAAATCGTTCCTATCACAAGAGTAGCCAAACTGGGATCTTTAAACTGCCTCTCATTTGGATACTACTAAACATGCAAGACACAGCCAAGTTCTCTCCCAGAAAATTCAGCAAGAATAGAAAYGAGTATCAAAGGAAATTTCAAAAACAAACTTAAAAATTCTGCAGCAATCAGGYTTCCTTTATTACAAAAGCGATTTTTATGTTCTGTATCACTATGCCAGATGTTAACTGGACTACATGGACAGTGTTACAAAGGGATCTCATTGTCATAACATTAAAATTCCAGTGGATACACTGAAAGTTTATCTCCAGTTCATTTTWGAATGAATTTTGAAYGAATTTTGAATTTTCTTTCAGCTGAGAGGCTCAACTCAAGAGAGGATGGAGAAGGAAAAACATAGCTATTACTTAAATAAAAGTGATAAATGGAAGATTTTGCTAGCAGCATTTTTTTAACTCTGTGTAGGTGATTTAGTAAGGACCCTAACTGATATGGTTACTTTGCATAAATTTTTGACTGATGATAAAAAAAGCGCAGTACTCTGACATATGTCAGAGTCAATCCTAATGAAGAAGCTGCAGGTTTACAACAGCACTTCTGAAGGTAAAAGAATAGCGTTTCAAATTCAAATTTTGAACAGACAAGTTCAGTCCTGAACCAGATGTGTGTACAGAAGGGCACAGTCACACTCATTCATTTCAAAGAGGGAGKGAGGGGAAGAAAAAAAGGAATATTAAGAGTAACACTCTTTCAATTTCATATATTCTGTTGGTTTAAATGTCATCATGTTATTTTGAAGCTTCTACARAAAGAATACCTGTTGTCGGATGCACATTTTAGCACAAAATAAAACTGCCTCTCCAAGGCAATTATTTTGAGTGAGAACCACAATTTCAGCTTTTCATCYGGCATATATTTACAGAATAAAAAAACAGAAACAAATTGGGCGGATGCAGATTCTTTTGCCCCCTTTAGAGAGGATATTGTGGCAAAAAACAGTGAACTAAAGCATGTAGTTCCTTTGGCCTTGCCACCTAAGCTGACATTTGCAGTATGCATATGCAGTACTAATAGGATAAAAGCATCACACATGCACCATTAATTCATAAAAGSATCACTGAAAAAAAAARRRRARKKGRAAAARGMRGGRAAWTKKTTYMAARSCAGTTGATGGTCCCAGCCTGATTACAATTTGGCAGGGATTCCCTCCSCAGTTCTGCTTCAGTTATGCAGTAAATTTGCGCTATTTCAACCAACCATGTCAGTCTGTCAAGAAACAGATGCCCCTATTTTCAAATGCTTCCACAGAGTTTGAATAACTTTGAGAAAAAAATATTTTGAAAGTTGGGGAACTTAAAGTACAAGAATGCTGGGGGAGAAAAACTCAAACACCCCCGTTTTTCTCCTGTTTTGACCAGAGGGAGAATTTCTCAGCCATATAAATGCTGGTACAGCAGGACTCTGTTGGGAATCCCAGCATGGCCACCATCCACAGTGTGCAACAGGTTTCACTTAATGTCTGGGCTTCCCTTGGCTGTCTGTTCTTTTCTTACATTACTTTGTCTGCTTCTTCAACTACCAAACTCCATGGCAACATTCAGCAACAGCCCAAGGATGGCTTGCTAAGTGGAAGAGATTTTAGTATGACTTAGAACAGAATGTTTAGACTCTGTTTTCACATAATCAGATTTCCTTTTGATCATGGCCATAGCTACTATGCTTAATATAATGAATAAATTAAAAGTCAGGGGCTTATACACTTTAAAAATATATACATTTACTGTATAGTATTAAGCCTTTGCTTTCTCCTTGCAGTTTTTTATTTTAACAATATAAATTAACAAGTAAAATTAACTCTCTGTTCTTTACAAATATGTACTGTAGATAATTAGTTTTCTAAAGGAAGATCTCCCATTGATATTACTTGAATTTATTGCTTGGCAAGCATATACTTATTTTAAAATATATATCTAAAATGCTTTAATTTAAAGAAATTTATATTGAAATTGTGAATCATTATAGATTTTCTTGCTATAATAATTGTAAAAAGGAAATTAAAACTTAGTGTAGTTGATCTATTTCATTTGCTATTTGAGGAAAAAAAGCATTTTCCAAGATCATTAGCATCCAAAATTTGAAGTTTGTCAAATACTGTGATAGTGAACAACTTCCCTATGAAAAAGTGCTGAGAGAATTGGTGTGGTTCAGCTCAGACAGGAGAAGGCTCAAGGAAAACCTTACTTCAGCCATTCATTATTGAAAGGCTTATAATAAAGAAGGAGGTAGGCCTTACAGCAATTTCTGTAGGGATTGAAAAAAGGCAACAGTGTAAACAGGAAAGAGGGCAGATTTAGATTAGACATTAGGAAAAAAATCTTTACTGTGAAGGTTTTGAGGCACTGGAACAGGTTGTCCAGAGAAGCTGTGGATGCCCCTTCCCTCTAAGTGTTCAAGGCCAAGCTGKWTAAAGCTCTGAGCAAGATGTCCCTGCCCCTGGCAGGGGATTGAAACTGGATGATCTTAAAGGTCCTTTCAACCCAAACCATCCTATGATTCTATGACAATGTGACCCTGTTCCTTCTCTAAGCTATTACCTCTGCCATACAAAAAACCTCAGAAATTATGGACTTACAGCTTTCCACAAAGGCAAGTATTTTTCGTAGGATTTATTCTGAACATGTACCTCTCAGCGCACAACAATTTTTGAATTATATTCATACCTTCAGGTAGCAGACAAGCACTCCAACCTTTGTCCTCTCTAGTAATTTTTTTCTTAAAACTGAAAATTGAACAGCCTATGCTTTAGTTTCAGGAACTAGCTCTCTCATTCCAGCTCCTGTGTTTTAGTTGAGACAAGGTATGGAAAGAAGGCAGCTGTTTCCACTCCTCTTGGCGTATAAGAATTTCATCACCGTACAAAGCTAATCATTGCTACTGATGGCTCTCTGCCACCTTTGATTAACTGGTCATTCCAATACTCCAGTGGAAGTACTTTGTATGCTGAACAAGGTGAATCTAGAATGCACTCTTTTAGGGCTAGCTACATCTTCAACCAAACACCCAATGAATGCCATACCAAGCCTCATGGTCACAGAGCAGCCCTAAGAATGCCGCAAGAGAAAACCAGGATTTTCTAATTTGATGCTCTTGAGTTACCAAGGAAAAAGAAAAAAAGTAGATAACAAAAGAAAAGGAAACAGAAGGTGAAAATGTATTGTTTTCCAAAAGATAAAGGAATGAAAGAAAAGGAAACAGAAGGTGAAAATGTATTGTTTTCCAAAAGACAAAGGAGACAAAAGGAGGTGGTATATCTGGAGGGACTGCTTAGGATCTGAGGATTTCTTATAATGCTCTTTTTTCTTAAGCCTGGGGGCACGTGATGGAAGCCTGCTTCAAGTATTTGAGATTGCGAACTTATGAGTTTTATTAATGTGTTTTTCAGGGAGCAGATTCCCCACAAGGTCTAATATTTCTCCCCTGGATAGTCTAAAACACAGTCCGCCTAGTGACGTGGGATTGTCCAGGACGACCCACCTTGCCACATCCTGTGAAACTCATATGGATGATGACAAGAGCAGCACTTCAGGCCTCATTCTCCCTGCATCACAGGGAATACAGTGGAATGCCAAAGTAACTCTCAAATATGAGACAACTACTAAAGGGTAGGACACAAAAAAACCACTGACAAAGGACTGAAGAAATACTCTTCACCAGCCCAGCACAACACTTCRCATTCTGCCACAAGTCCTCTACCAGTTTTAGCATGAGAACTTTTGGAGTCACTGCTGATGAAAAAGATAAGCAAACAAAATTTTTAAAAAAGTAATCAATCCATAACAGCAAGACATACATTAAGTAAGTTGCTTCAAAGAACTCTCTGGACAGTCAGAAAAATTATAGAGAATAAGAACACAAAAAGGAGTATGCAGTGTCAACCACAAGAAATATCTGGCAGCAAGGATGGTTTTCCTTCTGGGTTACTCTATATGAGGGTGATTAAAATGCAGACACAGGAAAACAGGAAGGAGTGTTAGCAGTAGTTCCCCAACTAGCAAATCACAACAGAATTATGCTTAAAATGCACTGTAGTATGTCTATTCAGTTTATATGGGAGGAAAGGGAAGATSCTAAGAGCTGAAATACATGCAGAACACAAAATTTTGCCGACTTTTTCCAGACAAAAAATTAAGAGCAAAGRATTTTCCCCTATTAGGAAAAGCATAATTCTTTTTCCTGTCTGGAAACAAATGGTCCCAATAAATGAGACTGCTAAGTGCTTTAGATGCACATTATATATATTCCTGCATATAAACATTTAATGAACTGCTAAAATATAACATGCCGGTTGATCATGCTCAATAATATTTCAATATCTTATGAGGAAGAAAGTTGTTACAAGTAGTTTTATCAGTGATGCTCTTGAAAGTAAACTCAGTAATAAAGTTACTGATAACTTCCATGTAAAGATAACAGTTGCAAAAAAGTCTTACAGAAGATGGGAGTCTCTCTAAAACCACATTTTTATGATGAAAAAATGTGTAAACAGACATTCTTGTAATAGAAGAATTACAGAAATTTGAACCTAACTCCAAAAATAGCATGAGATGTCTCACTTCTGTTTCCATCTAAAGCTCAAACTTTTGGCTCCACCCAAGCTTTCCCCTGTTTAAGGAAAAGCTTTTCCCTAGGTTTGAGGCATACTGCAAATAGTCACTATTCCAGATGCCTTTCTATGTTTGCCACTTCTATACTCAAAAGTCCTTTACTTTTCACAGAATTGCAGAATCACAGAATGAGCTGAGTTGGAAGGGACCCACAGGGATCATTGAGTCCAACTCCAACAAGCCATCCTGACTATTGATTGATATCACACTAATTCTTTCAATAGGTAAGAGTATGGGGGGAAGCTGGGCTGACCATGATGTTATGGACATTGTAATTCTAACATCTATATGATTCAGACTTACATGATGATTCTGAAAACAATATTCAGCACAAGTGAACTGGATATTATATAGAACTTACTCAAGATCAGCTAATTTTCATTGGTTTGTCTTCTTTTTCACTATTGCCTTCTAATTTATATATCAGAAAGCTTAAGACCATTTTAACATAGGCTCTAAAAATAATACTTGGTATGGATACATATTGAAGCACTTCCAAGCACAAATTATTCCAAGCACACATTAATCACATGCAAAGGTTGTTCAAATATATTCTTTGTTCAGTGACTACCCTTGTCTCAAAAGTGAATGATCAATAAAAGAAAGTCAAGACCTTGAMCACAAAAAATCCACATTGTAACACTAAATCAACAGTCATTCGACCCACTTTGCATACATTCATTTATTCAAAATCTTGCTTGCATAACTTAATGACTTTACATTTTTGGTATTTTCCTCTATAGAAGAACAGCAGTCTATACCACAGCAGCCCTGCCAAAGTACACATTGAGATGATGTGCTAGACCATGACTTAGAGGAATGAGAACACAATGAATGAAGATTTTGAAGAAAGAAGAGAAAAAGCAAGATATGGGGTTTTGGAAAATGGTCCAGGAGCTGCCAGGAGTCCCTTGGGGAGGGATGTTCTGCCAGGCAATCTTGAGGAGCAAAGAAAACAAGCAGACAAGACAAAAGAAGGCAACTTAAATGTCGCTTGTCTGAGCCAAATCTCAAAGCAAGAAAACTCACATTGTATCTGCTTTTTTTCTTATGGGACCTAGGGAGGGCTGTTTTCTTCTTAGGATCTCACCAACTTGCTGCAAGGCAGTTTCCCATATTTCGTGGGACCAAATCTCCTAGGCTCTGCAGAAGGAAAAGCTTTTACTCTTCTAACTGCACTAACTGCTGAGGACCTACCCAGCTTCCCAAAGAAAGCACTAATCATCAACAGAGGGAGAAGTTTAAAAGTTTTCCCGAAAGAARGGTAGGGCACACTGTAACAACAACCAAAAGAATTTACAAGCCTGTCTAAGCTGATCATAGGATAAAGTTTAGATGCCAAATTCCAGTGTATCCTGTTTACTGAAAGAGCACAACACTGATAATGGTATTTCCAATTTTTTAGTATTAAATGTCAGGGAATTTAAGTTCTGCTTATCATGCAACTACTCAAAGCATCCTTAACTACAGGAGCATCAGATACTGTGGCTTTCAAATTAAATTGTATCTGTCATTTTGGAAATATTTCAGGTGCTATTTGGGAAGAAAATATTTCTATGGYAAATGAAGAAATAGCAATACTATTTAAAGTCAACTTAGTAAAGCAGTTATCACTAACAAATAGACTTCCAGTTTTGTTACYACAGAGGGAACAACAAGTGGTCCAAACTCATATCTACATATAACATTAAGGACAAAAGTTTTAAATTTAGAAATGTTTTATAAGGCACTTTGAATACTAACAAAATACAGTCAAATTTACAACAAAAATCATCACCCAAACATAACAAAAACTTACAAAATATCAGGATATTGATTCACTTCTCTTGAAAGCTTCCACGTACTGCTTTTATAACTGATATTTTTTCCTCTGCTAGCTAAAGCCAAATCTGTCTCCTCTACCTTGGGAAGGAAGGCAGTGAATGAAAAATCAAGCATCACTCCATCCTCGGTGATTACTCTTCAAGGGCCTGGAATTTCAAAAATTTCTCATACCTTTGAGAAGAGTGTCTTACAGAGGTCTATTGTTTGGAGTGGGAAAATACTGACAGGAAACTGAATTAGTCCAGCCTAGATCTATACTATAAATAGATATATCTTTTTTTTGTTTCTTTGTATTTTTTGGTACACACAGAAGTCAGTGAAATGTTCCAAAGTTCTAGATTAGGACTTTGCTGTAAAAACCTGCCTCATGCTTTCCATAATATGCTGTTGTATGGGAGATGAAAGCACAATGTAAGTTTTAGGCTGTGCTGCTGCTCTGTGGCAACTGGCAATATTCTGTGTGAAATGCTCAGTGCTGGGCAGTCAGTCTAGCTGGCCATTCCCTGGATGCAATGCCCTTTTGAAGACTCACTGTCTACCCTTCTCTAACCCAACCACACAAAGTTTGATGGGTTCCAAGCATTTTGGTTTCATGCACCCAGAAGGAGGGAATTCTTGGCAGATGATAGCTATCTCTGGGGTTTGCTATTGTCAGAAATTAAATCAAGAGCAAACTCGGCTATAATCAGAATGAATCACAAGACTTCTCTTCCCTGGGTTTCCTTCTGACTAGAGGCCAGGACATCCTGAAGCTACGTTCACTGAACAGATGCTACTCACGTCCCCACACTTCAAGTTGCAGGCAATGTGGGCAGTATCTTAATTTTTCTCTTTTTACATGAAGTATTAACACCTCAAATGTGCAGCACTGAGAGGTTTACACAAATAGGGTGGTGTATAATTTTCTAAACATATCCAGCACACATCACTTTATGAGATATTAACTCTTATGAAATGTCTCCCAAAGATCCAATTATCTACTTTCATTTTACATCACAGATTGAAATAGGGGAAAAGCATGGTTATTTCCAGAAAGGTACTTCATCTAAATTAAATACTGCCTCCAAGGAAAAACAYAAATGCTTTGCAAAACAATTACACTATTTAGAAAGAAAAACAAACCACAAACAAAACCAGCACAAAACCAAACCCCAAAAAGAAAACACACAAAAAATTCTGAACCAAACGCAAACAAAAAAAATCAAAACCAAAGACCTCCATTCCTCCATAAACCACACTAAAGATTAAAATAGCTAAACTGCATGCCAAACAAGTTTTACTTTTATCCTGTTTTGTATAAGCCAAAACAATTAAAATAATTATTTTTGACTTATTTTTAAAAAAGAGATAATAATATTTTAAAACTGAACTTCAAAACTTAATTTTATATGGCAATATTTTCCAACAAAATGTCATGGATAAATCAAACATATACAGTAATTACCAATTATAATTCTTTTGAAACAGAGAGAAATGATGCTGCAAACTGGATCTGTAATTCTTACAGAGAGTATTCTTACATAATGGCCTGTAAAACTATTAACATTCTATTTTTTTCAGTTTACCTTGAACTAAGGTAAGGAAGGATATCTCTGAAAACACTTAAGTAAACTAATAGGAAACAAAGCTGTTTTGCTAAGACAGTCCTTCCCTAAAAATGTCTTTTCTGTAACATAGACATGTTGTTAAAGGTATTAAGTCACATTATGAAGAAAGCTCTTTCCCCCTTAAATCCAATTGATCAGATGATRAAATTACCAGGAATAATCCAATAATTTATTTTCAACCAAGAATAACACTATTACTTCAAACTGTACTTTGTAATGCCTATCAATGATGAAATTTTGTCACAGTGGTTTATAAGTCATAAGCTTCCAGCTTTTAATCAGATCTTCRACTTTCATGAAAACTGCCAATCCTGCACTACCACCTCATTTTCTTCCCAGTTTGGGTGCCAGCAGAGGATGCAATTTTTAATGGAAGACCCATTCTTTTATGATAGACAAGTCTTTTGCCATATATACACTGCACTTTAAGCATGATTCAGAGTCTACACAAGATTCAAAATTCTCCCATCACGTTTGTACTAGTAATACCAGGGTGCACTGCCCAGAGAAACCAATGGTCTCTCCTGGGTCTGGCAACCACAGCACTTGAGAAAAGAATTTCAGCCTCTTTAATCACGAAGGCAAGAAGAGAAAGTCCTGAAATATCCTCTTAAGGTACTTAAGGAATCATCATCCTAACGTGCTTAACCTCAATACAAAAATTAACACCCTCTGTGCTCCTGATGAAATAACTTTTTGGATCAATATGCACAACAGCTGAGGCCTGATATTTGTTTTTGATAAATGTTTCATACTGTAATGACATTTATCTGGTAGCATCATTATCTATAGTAGCATCTTTATCAAGCAGGAATCACGTTGGTACAACATTCTTTTTTTGCTGGTCAGCATTTTTTGTAATAGTCATCACAAAGAGTACAGCTTGCTAATTTTATATCCTTGGAATTTAAGTGTTTATTAAGGCGTTTATTAAGGGGTTGTTTTAATTTAGATGGAGAAGAATAAAAGACCACAATAGCTAAAATGACATMAGAGCTTAGGTGAGAGGATGTTCAAAGTAAAAATCTTGAGAGAAGAGGTGTTATAAATAGAGCAAAGTCTGGGCTTGGCTAACATAAGACCAATAATAAGGACATATTTCAGTTAGGAAAGGGTTTCAAGTAGCAGGAATCCTTTATTACTTATTTACTTGATTTCCTCACAATCCAGCAAACACAGTGCAGCAAAGAGGAAGCATAGCTTGGGAACTCATTACTAAACCCACCCCAAGTTTAACTTCTGCRAAGTTTGTTCCCTTTGGTTTGTGCTTATTACTATCATCATGAGTACCTCCTTTTCAGTTTCACACCAGTGAATCCAGTTCCAACAGAGACTGAATTTTTCTAAACTGACTTATTTTTCTCTTCTTGGGAAACTGTTTCKTGACTTTGTTCCTGGCATCAGCAGTCACTCTAGAGCAAACATAAAAGCTATTTAAAACTCTAAGGAAGTAACASTGTCTTACAAGGGCAAAGTATAAATGGACATGTTCACAACATCACCTAGAAAGACACACTGYTCAGGAACCATTTTCATTTGTTCTTGCAATGAGCTGCAGCACTTGGCAAGATTTCAGGTTTATTTAGCYATACCCTTAAGTGGAATCCCTGAGTATGGAAAATGCTTTATCATAACACAGCTTTGAAGGGAAAAAAATCAGAACTTTTTTTTTCTCCTCCAAAAAAACAAACCTCTCATGAAAATCTCCAAGAACTTGCTTCTTAATAACCATGGTGCTYCCAGGAGCTGAAAAATTCCCAAATAAATGAGAAGATAAAAAGCAGAATAAATGCAAAATCACAATAAGTTCATGATCGCTTCTATTAAGAAAAGCTTGTGTTATTTAATGATCTACCATGAAAACAACAGATACTTTCTGTTCTTTTGCTGGTCTCAGAGCAAACACAGCCTAATTATTGCATTAAATGCACTATTGTTTCAGGTAACAAAAGACTTCATAGTTTTATTTTCCTTTTTAAATTACACAACAATAAGATGTCATATCCACATATTTGTAGATGACAAATTTGCTACAAGCTGCAATTATTGGATTTCAACATTATGACACAATTTTATTGCATCTGCAATAAGATGTCATTATAGTATATACATAGAGGTAGGACTTTTAAAATTTTCCTAAGGAAGCATAACAGGTTCATTTATCATTGCACAGAGAAAAACTGAGCAACTGAAGAGTCCATATTAGTGATTAAATTTTGAATTAAGTATTAAATTATCAATAAGTGACTCTTTCTTTGGGGCTTGTTTTCAAGCCCCAAAAGCCCATTAGCTTTTTACTTATTACATTTTTAAAATAGATAAAATTTATTACAGGAAAGAAAGAAACAAAAATGCTGTAAAAAAAAAAAAAAATAGATAAAGCTCCTGAAAGAAAGGAAGGGTAAATGCTGCCAGATTCAAATAAGCATTTTTAGGAAGTCTGGGCAGGGGAGGGGAAGAGCTTGGCAGGTAGACAAAGGCCATTTTTCCCTCTAGCTTCCAAATGAGCAATAAACTAAAAGCTATTCACTTCCATCTCTCACTTAACATAGCCACAGTCAAAGCAATGATTTCTTTGCTCAGATGAAGTGCCCTTTAARCATGCCCTAGATTTGCAATGAATTCCACGTGATTTTAGCCATACAACTTCCCCTGACTTAAACGGAAAATGCATGACAAAAAGACCAAGCAATTTTATATAGAACTCCTTGAGATGATCACTACACTCATAAGTCAGGTTTTGGAAACCTAAAGACATCTCTATTTTTTCAGTTCCTACCACCAGCAAATTGTAACACATGGCTTTTTAATTTAAGTACATGCATATAAAGAATTACAGTAATGGTACATCACCAAGAATACACAYATTTAGATGATTAAATAAGATGGGATACTTCTACTCACTAAGCAAGTAGTTTGATCAATTTATTATGTAAAATTATATCTGAAACAAAATTAGCTTCCCTTTTTAAGATTTAATTATATGGAAATACACAATAAARATATGGTATACATAACACAGCAGTGGTTCCTTGCACAGATCCCAAGAGAGAAGCTTTCAAATCCATCTTGAACAACTAATACCCCATTGATGAAATGCCTCTATATTACTTTCTTTTTCTGTTTATGCTTTTCAGGAACTATGATTACTTCAGTGAAAATATGGAAGTTTTAAACAAATGTCAAGGAAAAATAAGTGGAATTTAGGTGGTTTGGTTGTCTTTTGTTTTTTTTAAGTAACACGTGTAGGGAAATGATTTTAAATTAATAATACCATCCTTTTGGTACTGTTCAGCTGAAGTTGAAGAAGACTTCAATGAGAGGCACTGGCGAAGTCAATCAAACTCCATGCATGAATGAGAGTAGCATAATCAGTTTGCTAAAGCAGATCCTTTATTATAATTTTTTATACTTTTGCATAAGGTCAAGCACTCAGTATGACTATTTAATATTTTAAGAAATACATTAAATACTAATTTTTTTTCAAAGCTATTGCAGCAGTGGAAGACATTTGATAACAAGTCTTTGTTCACTGCTGAAACATTAGGAAATCTTAAAACTTCCCCTAAGTTGCTTATCTTTCACAAAGTTTCCCATCAGAAATGGAAATAATTGAAGACAGAAAGAAAAACCTTAACTGGAGATGAAGAATAATTTTTCGTAACTATTATGTAAATGTATATGTCCAGTACTATTTTGTCTAACTTTTGTTTAAGAKTTAGACTGAAAATAACTAAGACACCATACATCTGCAGATCAACACCTCAGTCTTGCCGTCACGGCTGTCAGTGTTACCTTTGAATTTCTGGTAGTAGAAAATCCTAAGGGAATTGTACAGCTAATGCCTTAGAAGAAAACTATGAAAGCTTCACTTTTATCTGTTAAAAGATGGAACAACATAATGAGAAATATTCCTTCTTTTTTTATAGCTTCAGCTTTGTAGCTAGAATACCAAAATATACTAAAATACCAGTTGGAAGAGACCTCAAGGATAATCTGGCCCAAACTTTCCTGGCAAAAGCACAGTCTTGTCAAGATGGCCCAGCACCCTGTCCAGCTGGTTCTTATAAGTGTTTGACACTGGGGAATCCACCACTTCCCAAGGGAGATTATTCCAATGGGTAATTGTTTTCATTGTGAAAAAGTTTCCTTTTATGTTCAACCAGAATCTCCATGAAGAAACTTGGATGCATTACCCCTCATCTTTTCCATGTGATTCCTGGTAAAAAATGGAGTCTCCATGTTCTTTTTAGCCAGCCTTTAAATACTGGAACATAGTGATAAGCCTTCTTTTCTCCGGGCTGAACAAACCCAGTGCTCTTGGCCTTTCCTCATATGGCACACTTCCCAGTCCTTTGATCATATTTGTGGCCCTTCTGTGCATCCTCTCCAGCTTGTGCTCAGTTTTTTTGCATAGTAGAAATCAAAACTGAACACAGTACACAGGTGTGGTGCTGAGCCTGTTTCTAGAAATATTAGCAAGTGTAAAAATACAATAACTAAGAGACAAAAAAGATGTCTAAGGAAGGGCAAGTCTGTGTATTCATCAAGCAAGAGKTTTTTCAATTTAAAAAACCTCAGTTTAAAAAGCACATATCTGTAAATACACCCTACAGATTACAGGCATGTTTATGTGTGCATACATATGCATACATGCCTGCATATTTACTTTAAAGAATTTATTATGTGGTAATCCATATCCTGTGAGCCTTATGTGACATAGATTCATGGGAGCCCTTCATTGCAGGCTGCTTCTTTCTGTGCAGTGGACAAATTGAAGTAGGTACATATTATTAATTAGTACRAAGACCTTTGAATTTCACTGTTCCACAGAAAGAAGGACACTGTGAGAAAAGACCACTATGAGAAAGGAGCCTCCCTCACTCACAAACCTGYGGGACATCTCATCTGGGCAGCTATGGGTTAAGAAGATAGTGGTTTGGAAAACTGCAGTATTTGGTGTCCCAAATCTCACAGATGTGATGACAGGCAGCACTTTGCTCTTCAGAAGCTGTAGGACCACACTTGAATTCCTCAGTAAGAAAAGCAGGTCACTGGGAAAACAACTGTGAGGGTATGGTTATCAGAGTCTACACTGCTCCTTTAATCAATGTGCTGGCAGATTTACTTTCCTCCTATATCTACTTTCAGGAAAATACTATGAGAACCTTAGGGATACTGGTCTTAAAATAATAGCTGTGCAAGTTTTCAAAAGGCATTGGGGCACATGTTCTCTGCTAGAACCAGAAAGAAGAGGAGAACACTGCAAGTGKGTTTTTCTCAGTACAACAATGGAAMGCAAATTACTTTCAGTAGCAAAATATCAGTGAATTTAAGAGGTAGGACCCATGCCTATTAAGGCTTTCTCCTGTGTCATGCCAGGTGCTAAACTCACCTGGATGAATGAACTACATTTTSTTTGGAAGAAACTTTCCAGTCATAAAAGAGCTGACATCCTGGGCTTTCATATTATGAATATCCTATGGTAGACTGGGTCACTGTAAGTTTCCACCTCATTTTCTAATCATACTGTAGCCCAGTTTTCAGCCTACCACTAAGGATTTCATGTTTCTACCTAGAGAGCAATGAAGCTGATGAAATCGCTTCCTGAAGGGATCAGATCAAGTGAAACTAAATGGAAGCCTAAGTAAGAGCTCACTCTTTGCCTGCATTAGTAGCTCCCTGTAGTCAGGCTATAGGGAATCTTTTGATGTGAATCTGATTCATTTTGAATGCTGAGTCCAAACGAGCCTAAATTCTAAAACACATGGAGAGAGTCCAAAATAATTTTTGCACCTTTTGAAGTACACATATTTCTTATTTTTGCACATTTCCTGACTAGAAAAAGAAAGCGTGTGGCTGCATCCAGAAATCCCAGTGCAGTGTGTACTTTAAACACAGCTGAAGGCTGCTCAGAACACAGCCTGTGCTTGCAAGGCAAATAGAGCGCATGTTGYGTGCAAGTGTCGCTCTTGGTGAGAGTTACATCGTTCCGTGTCACTCCAGGAGGTTTTTCTTTTATATGTAACAAATGTATATCCTATCTTTAGAGTGAGTAAAAAAATAAAGAGGGGGAAGTATTGCTTAAATGCAGCCAGTTTGCAGATTCAGAAATAAGAAAGGGAAAATGCCAAGACAACAAAGAAAAGTAAAGGGGAAAAAAAGAAAATGCAGTTCATTGAGTCATTTCTTGCTAAAGCATAGTGCTGAGAGGAAATGCTAAAAAAMAAAGTTTGTTTTTTTGGTTTTTTTTTAAATCAATGTACAGTTTACCATAACCATTCTTGGATTTGAACTGCAAGTCCTTCCTTAGTCCCTGGCTCAATTCATTGGTGCTGGAAAGCAGCAAGGCCAATTCCTTAGGCCCCAAAGATTACCAAAGGCATAAAAGAAATGCCTCAAAACAAGAGCTCTGCAGATAGTGCAAGCAGTGAGCTGAAGAGGATGAAAGCTGTTTGATCCCCTCTAGGAAGAGGGAAGGAACTGGCCAGGAATAAGGGATATTGGTGAGAGTGCTGAACAAAGATAACACTGGCTGTGCTCTGTCTCCAGAGAAAAACAATACAAACCAAATAAACAAACCAATGTTCTTTCAGGACACATCCTCTATCCTCTACCTCTCAGATCATTAAAGTCAGCTTGAAAAACAAAATGAAAAGAAATTAAGCAGACAGCTTTAACTTTATAAATTTCACAGGGAGTGCAAGCAATTTTAAACATATGAATTCAGGGCAAAATGCCTGCTCAATGCCCACCTTGCCATTTCCTCCAAGCACCTGTACCATTACCTCTCACCATTATTTAAAAAAAAAAAGAAGTCATCATGTTGGAATGCAGTTTTTGCTCTTGAGAGTGTTGTGAAAACTGAGTGGACATCAATTAGTCATCCCCACACACAAGCATATGCTGCAAATTTCAAAACACTGTGTAATTAAAGAGACTGCTTTAGATTGCTCACATATGGTGCTGCAGTTCACCTCTAAGAAAAAGTCAACGGTTTTCAGCCTCTTGGTTTTAAACATTATTACGTTATTTTTTCTCCTCTTCCTCCTTGAAGAGACGTGTTTCCACAGTCATGTAATTCTCTGACCTGTTTACAAATCTCTTATACAGGATGAAAACCTGAAACTCTGAACTTCATTGTGCTTAAACAAAAAAGCCCCATGCACAATAGAATATCACATAAAGACAAACTTGATTTCAGGATGACAGTAACAATATTTTAGCATTAGAAGAGAGCATCTGAAAAATTACTATTTTCTAGTTGTCCCAAATCATTGAATCATAGAATGGTTTCAGTTGGAAGGGACGTTAAAAGTCATTTAATTCCAACCCTTCTGCTGTGGCCTGGGACATCTGCTATTAGACTAGTTTGCTCAAAGTCCCATCTAATTTGTCCTTGAACACTGAGGGATGGGCTTTGGCTGCAGCCCAGGACACAGTTGGATTTCTGGATTGTGAGTGCCCATGACTGGATCATGTCCAGCCTCACCAGCACCCCCAAATCCTTCTGGGCAGGGCTGCCCTGATGCATTCACTCTATAGCCTGGGCTGGTACCAGGGGTTACCCTGACCCAGGAGCAGCACCATGCATTTGGTCTTTTTGGACCTCATGAGATTCCCATGATGCCAATTTCCAACTAGAGACACTTCAGTCACAACTTGTGTGGTTTTTCCCAGGTATCAAGTATTAAGCAAATGTTTAAGGTGATATGAACGTATGGACAATTTTTTTTTATAATTTGAAAGGCTCATTTAGAATACAACCAGCATTTTTGTGTTTCAGAAAGGTTCAATAGAAACTAGTGTCCTTAATGATTAAATAAACTGGAATAAGAAATTGCATTATGCTTTAGAAACAGAATTTAAGGTCCTGTTGAAGGAACTCTGGCACCCTTTTCTCATCTCCCTAGTTTCTTAATGACACCTTAATGAAGCTTAGAGATAGGACTAGTTCTATTTAATTAAAACTAAGATTGCTTGAAAGAGAATTTGATTAAGAATAAGGAAGGTCATATGGCTGGGACTACAGATACTTGGGTCCTTTCACTGATCACCTTAATTCACCTTGAGTGAATAACATTTTATTTTCTCTTATCCTTTTCCCCATCTGTAAACCTGGGAATGAAAGAGAAGGAAGAAAAAAAAATATACTGGCCACTGTTACAAAGTGTTTCAACAATAAAAATTTTTTTTTTTCTTTTAAATGGTAAAGACATGGACATTTCAGATAACAGGGGGCAGAATGGATTTTAGATACATCAACTTGTATATCCAACTACTAACACATGCATTAACATATGAACATTTAAATCAATGTTATCAACAAGCATACTGCAAGGTTGAATTCCCTTCAATGTAAGCTGAAAGCCATTCAAACAATTTCAGAGGCGCTCCCTTTATTTTCATGTTCTGTGCTGTAAACTGCATGTTGCATACCACACAAATCCATTTTCTTTTCTCTGTCTTGAAGAATAATTACTTTTTTTTGAAATTGGAGCTAAAAATTACATTTTCCAGAACTAGGAATAAAACAACTGGCTTTGTATCCTCTTCTTAGTGTATAGAATACAGTGCGCTGAAAATATAATTTTTTTACGACTACATGAAACACTGCACAAAATGTGTTGTCATGTAGAAAGTTCTATAACTAGAAAGCAAGTTGTATTAAAATAGACAGTAAACTATAGTACTGAGTCAACTAGTTAGGAGGTCCAAACCCCTACTACTTTTTTAATTTAAAAAAATCATACAGGGTGGAATTTAAATAATAAGCATCAAAAAGACTATCAAGTTTTTAAAATATTTACAGTCTTTATTTTACATATATATCTTCTTAAAGAAGAAACCTAGTTATTAAATCTTCTACAGTGCTGAAAAAGATATCTTCCCCAGACAGCGCATTCTGCTGCCCTTGCTCTATACACCAACCACAAATCGTCATTCAGATGTGAAAATGGTACCCTTGGCAGAAACCTTAAACTTTGCACTAGATGAAATCTGATCATCAGAGTCTGGCTTTTGCCTCTAGAAGTCCTACCACCTGTTTAACCACACTGGTTTCAAAATCCAATTTAAATGTCCAGCAGGATCTAGTAAGTCTTCTGAACTCCTCATAGTCCTGGGTGACTATATAAGCTAAATACTTCCATTAGCATGTCCTGTAACTGATAGTGTGCAACCTTGTTATATTTATTCACTCGTTCCACTAATTCAGATGATAAAGTCTGTTTCATTTAAGGGAGATTTTGCACAAGCAACTCTTAACTTTGTGTTATAAAAATTACAGCAGAGGAGTATTGAAATTTCAAACTGGAAAGCCTTTACACCTTCTCTATAAGGTCACCTTCACAAAAATAGCACAATGGGCTTGGTTCAATCCATATCATTTTCCCGTTAAGATTCTGAATTGATTCCATAATCATATAAAACCAAGTTCAATACACGAGTAGAGCTGTTGCCCTTGCAACTAAAATGCACACAGTAATTTGCAAAGAAAAAGAAAAAATATTTTTTCCTTTTCTTTTCTGAGGTTCACTTCTTAGAAAGGTATTTTCTACAGTAAGTGACATTTCTCAGCATAATTCTGAGAATTAATCAGATTGGTTTCAAGAAAATGTCAAACCATTGCCCCAAGCAATGTTCTGAAAATTAAACTTACATTTCATTCTGCTCAGAAGAAATGAACTCCTTTTTTCTAATGAATGCTTTTCTTTATGTTAAAAATGAGCACATTTGCTGCTTAATATAAATATGCTTTCAATTACAATCAGCTTTACTGTCTTGGATATCTGCAATGTGATAACCAGAAACTTTGATTCTAATGTTCCACATAACAGGAGAACAACAAACATTTTGTGATACTGATGCATTTAAAAAAAAACCAAACTGATAGGCTACTTGATAGGCAGTTTGGATGAACTCATTTTYATATGAATTGATAGTTTTGCTGTAAATTCTGCTCAGCACTTCCAAAGGATAGGACTAGAGACAAAACCATGCATTTTGAGCACACTCAATGAGCTAGAGACCTCAAGTGGCAACATCGTACATCAGAGAAGATAGGGCAAACCAAACAGATACTTTACTCTCCCCTCACAACAAAAATGGAGTTAGAATCAAGTGTGGAATAGGGAGAGAAAAATGGGATGTGATCAGATTCCATGCAGACAACTGTTGGATTCCAGCTAGAAAATTATTTACACAAAAATGAGAAAGAAACAGCAGAATCAGCCCTGCAAAGAAAGGTCAAGTAGCCACCAGGAGAACCTGTGCTCTGCTTTGTTCAGGTCTCAGTCTCTTCTCCCATGTCACAAAGAACAGGGCAAGAGGAAATGGCCTTAAGTTGCACCAGAGGAAGTTTAGTTTGGATATTTGGAAAAATTTCTTCACTGAAAGGGTTGTCAAGAATTAGCACAGGCTACTCCGGGAAGTGGTGGAGTCACCATCCTTGGAGGTATTTAACAGATGTGTCGATGTGGCACTGAGAGACACGGTTTAGTGCTGAACTTGGCAGTGCTGGGTTAAGTGTTGGACTTGATGATCTTAGAGGTCTTTTCAACCTAAATGATTCCATGAAGTTCATTCATATGGTTATGAAAAACATGATGCTGACGTGGACAGGCAGCTGCACAGCTACCTCACTTGCTTCTCAGAGCGGTAAATTGTCATCTGGAAACAGAAACATTGCCAGCAGCTTCAGCCTGTTCACCACGAGCAGACCAGGATGAAGGTCCACTAGTGGGGAAACCATGCTGGGCAACTCTCCAGTGACTGACCTGACATTCTCAGTCTGCCCTGCATCTCATGTCTGAACTCTCTCATCTCCAGTGGCCTCATGCACAGACACTGCCACCCCCTCACTCTGGGAGTTCCCCATGAAAACTCTGGTCACTCCAGCAGCCAACTGCTGATGCTCAGCTCACCTGCTTCCCAAAGCCCTCAGCCTCCTCACCAGCTGGAGTAATCTTGAGATGTCCTTCCATTGYAACCCATGATTTGCCTCATACCCTTGGGCAGTGAGTGCACACAGATACTGCAATAGGTGCTCACAGAAATGTGTGTCAACCGTAAGCCATTAGGCTGAAATAGTAGGGTTTCCCACCTGCCATCACRTCTCTCTTCCTTCACATAGGTATAGAAGTGCATTTTCTTATATAACTTCCTATTTTGAAAGAGTCATCAGAAAAAGAACTGTAAGAAYGTGGATGAAAAAGAGAAGCATGGAATAACAAGTCTTGTGCGTCTTTACTTGTATGAAGTATKAAATATCTAGAACCAAATATGAAGTAAAAAACAGTTGCAATTTATTCTGTATTTATCTGTTTATAAATACCTAATCCATTATTTATTCTAGCTAGTCAGTCTACTGAAGAAAATGTAGTTTTCATGGCTTTCAAGTTCAGATTTGCTAGGAACCAAAGGTATTTCTTCCTCCTCTCCATCAGTTCTCAGCCCACCCCATTCTAGCCAAGGTATTGGCTGCTCTCATTTTCTTGATTTTTATCTATATTGTTTGTTTGATTTGTTTATGTTGTTTAGGAAAAGGAAGGAAAGATCAGTGCCTATAGACATGTGTTACTCCAGCAGAACCTTTATTTGCTCAGTTTTTCTGGGGCTCTAAAGCGTAGGTCTGTAATATTTTCAGTGACAAATGGGAATGGAAATAAGGAATGCAAGATGCCTGCTAAGTTGTAACCTCCCACATTTTCATGTCAGGGCTGAATTCACTTCCCACAAGGAATTGTAATGGAATGAAGAATACTCCCAGAATTTTTATGTCACTATCCAAGACTTAGCCACAGAAGCAAACAATTAATTTCCACATACAGACTTCCTCTCCTCTAGTACTTCGACTCAGGTATTCTGACCACTCAGTTTTAAACACCAACGTGTTAAAAAAGTTAAAACTCTTCTCAATCCACCAAAGATAACTCTTTTTACTTGACATGGAATTCCACCAACTGAAAGACATCAATGTCTCTCATTAATGTGCTCTAAATTAAAAACTCATTGTGTTGTTTTACAAGAAGCTTGAAAGTCCTTTTGCACAACTGCTAAGGAAATCCAACTAGGGCTTCTGATAAGCATGGCRCTATATAAAAGTAATAAGGTTTTGAACAAAGGTAAAAACCTTTTTTCCTACCCAGTGGCATTATACTCTTTATAATATGCAACAAAAAACTATCAAATATTTTCTCATGTGAGCAATGAAAAAACTCTATCCAAATTGTAAATGTGAAGACACTATTTTCTCTTCTTTGATAAAGGACAGCCAGGAATCACACCAGGCATTTCTAGCAAATAGGATAGACAGCTCATTACCTCGAGAAGCTAAATGAAGTACACAGTTGCTAGATTACCTTTTCCTACTTGATTGATCTCACTACTTCAGGTACCAAAATATTCTGAAAATCCTCTGGTGATTCTATATTGTGCAATAAATATAAAGGCCCTTCAGAAGTATGCACACAGTCTGATAGGAGCTGTCAAAAGTGAAGCCTGAGCTAAGACTGAGACTAGACATCAAGATTTATCCTCTGAGAACTTAAAACTTCTATGGTAAATTGCTCTGAAATACACAGCAGTGTGCTGGCAAACACAAAAAGTACCTTCACATTCCCAAAGCACACAAGCACCAGAGTTCTGGGATGGAGCAAGAMAAGGGGCTGTGTACACTCTGTGCACAGCAGCAGCTGGCATCTCCTAGACTGTCAGGGGAAAAGAAAACAGGACAGCTTTTGGGTTATGGGGATTTCTTATCACCCTTCCTACTCACAAAATTATTCCAGCATCCCAGTAGCTGTCAGGGGGCAGGGTGGAGGGAAAATAATGGAGAAATAAAAAAACCCAGTATGTCCTGTTTGCCTCCTATCACTCTACACCCTACCAGACCAAGGCTACCACAAACACTATATTAGGAATAGCAATGACTGTACTAAAAACAAAGGCAATCATGATCAGCAAAAACAAAAATCAAAACCACAAAATCAAATCCTGAAAACTCTTCATTGCCTCTGCAGATGGCCTTAGATGTTTAAATAAAAGAATATGAAGTCATTTGTTTTAAAGACCTATTATGCATATTGCCATTCATGCCAAGGAAAATTAAGTAAAYTTTTACACTATTCTAAATATTCTATAGCCCAAAATCCAGCTGCTCTCCTGTTGATAAGAGAAAGGCTTGGTACTAGACTGCAGGGCCAGTAAAAGTAACCTGTAAACACTGCACAGAAGAAAAGCTAAAAAAGAATTGCTTAAAACAGTATTTAAAGATCTCAGAAAGCAACTCCATTCATATCAAATACTCAAGTGATTTTCCAAGCCTTTTCCGGACGTTGTTCTGCAGCAAGCTCTTTGAGTTCAGTACATCTCTTCTTAATATRTAGAAATTATTACTTTCCTCCAGCTATATCTCAATTCCTATTTGTTTCAAGTACAGAACACATTTTTTCACCACAGATCTGCAAAGACAAACCATGACCACCTGCGACCAGCCAAGTATCCTTTCAGAAACTGGGAATCAATAAACTCCATGTATTTGCCTGATATACTGCAATATTTTGGGGCTATCAAACTTTCTTGAGAAAAAAAGGCAATAGGAAAAATCTAAATATTCAGGGATGAATGTTTTCACACACTAAGCATTAAATCTTGTTTCTTTCACCATCTTTATACAGRGTATGACTAATTAAAAGAGATCTGTAAAACACAATTACTTCACTTTCAGCAGCAGCAGGTGACTTCAACTCATTTTCATAGAATCAAAGGCTAAATCAGGTTGGAGAGTGTCTCAGAAAATCATCAAAGAAAAGCTTCTCCTCAAAGTAGTGTCAGCCATGAAATCTGACCAAGTTGCTCATGGCTTCATCCATCTGGGTCCGGAATACTGCCAGGGTTAGGAGGCTGCCTAACCTCTCTGGGCAACCTGATCCACCTTCTTACTGTTCTCGTGGTCAATTTCTTTTTCACCAGAAATAAAATTTTCCTAGACTGTGTATATAATGCTGGATTTAATATTTGTGGTCACAGTGTATAATTATAATTATTTTTCTGTCTGAAATCATTAAGGGTTTTATATAATAGTTCATTTAAATAATTTTCTTTTATCTGATTTCAGAGAGAATTAGTTTTAAACTTTGTTATTTAAGATACTCATCTTTAGGTGACAGAAAATAATACTTTGTTTGGAAGCTCTTGTTGAGAAAATGGATCTGTCAGTATCACAGGATGATTTTATGAAAAGTTCTAAAAATGCCAAATGTAAGGTAAGCTGGAAGACAGAGAGATATCTTAGCAATGCTTTAACACATGCATTCCTCTGTGGCAGCTACCATCATACAAATGAGCTTGAAAAGAGTGTTTAATGTGCAGCTCAGGAAGAACCTCCAAGAGCAGCCTAAACCAACCAAAGGCTGGAAAGGAATCAGAAAAAAATGAATTTTCTACAGCTGTGGAGGCAGGGGAAACACTTGGAAAACATTGGTTTTAAAGGTTGTGTCTCATGCTTGTAACCATCTGGACTGATAACATCCAATAGCAGAAATCCCCCACAGGAGAAAGGAAACACTGCAAAAATTATGTATGCAGCTTGAGAACAGGACAGCCCTTTAGAAACACAGGCTTGTCATTCCACAAGTTTATCTGAATTCTTCATTGCTGCCAGACAAATGCAAAACCAAAATCAAACAGAATCAGAATAATCCAAAATACAATATCTCATCTACCTTGCTAAAAATACATCACTTCAGCGCTAACCACTGGACTGTGCACCTGAATAAAAAATGCAGCAAACAAAATAAAAGAAGAAAGTTGAAGAGCAAATCCTTCTATTTAATAAAACATTTTTGTTAGGTTATCTATTTTAACTAGTAAAAAATAAAAATCAGAAAATATTAAGTTATTTATTTTTAGTAATTTATTCACAAGGTCAGACAAAGCACTGATCTGCAAAAAAGACTAGAATAAAAAAAAATTAAATCCCATCACTGTGAAAATGTTTGCTGCTTCATTTATTACTTTCTACCCTCATTTATTTGTGGCAAGGTCAAATGTCACTATATGGCTGTGGTAGTGATCTCTTTACACTAACTAATTGCTGAGAAGGTTTCTACTGCCATAACTAAAAAAGGTCTGTGAATGACCAAAGCCTGAAAAAAAAATAAAAATCACTCATTCATTAGGAAGAAAGAAGTGAAAAAGGGCACTTCTGTGTTGTTTGGAAGATWCAGAGATTTCACTGTAGACTACAAATCAGTCACAAAATGATTAAAAATCATCTCTGATTTCAATAAAAAAAATTTAAGGGACTAAGGTTAGAATACATAATGTCACCATTTTTCCCCCCTCCCATAAAGTGGGTTGGAAAATATATGCTCAAAATATATGCTTCAGCTGCAGCTTTGCTTAGCCATTTAAATAGAATATGCACTAAAATTCTCAGAGACCTTAAGATCATCTCTTTGTGCTATGAATATTTGTCAAAATGAGAATGTCTTTGATTTAAAAAGGTGGTTAAGGAAAGTTAAGATACTTCCAGAAATTATTCAAAATTCATAACCTGGAATGAGAACATACATATCTAACAATCTACAAATTCTCTGATGAAAAAAAAAATTATAAATCACATTATGCATACAGTTATGAATAGGTTTGATCTATGGAAACATTTTTCTTCAGAATTATATAATGACTACTATTTGTCTCATTTATAACCAAATAAAATGAGAAATATAGCTTTAAATGGCACCTTTTTTGGCTTTTTTTTTTTCCCATAGTCATTCAGAATATAGATGGCACACAATCAGGGTCCTATTTAGGATACGGATTTGGAACTCTCTCAGTTTAAATTACTGGAATAAGGTTTACACCCACAATTTGATTTCAGTGTCTTTTCATTTGAATGTCCTCCAGAATACTGATACATGGACATTTAAAAACAATTTAATTATACTTAGACCTAAAGCCCTTGAAAAGCGGGGATTACTTTTCATACTTACAAAATGTGACCAGCAATATGAGTAGTAATAACCATAATTAGCAGTCTCAGTTTACAAATGAAACACTGCACCAAGCTTGCTTGTTATTACTTTTACTACAAACCGCATTGATTTAAATCTTACAGATGTAAGCAGTCAACTTAAATATGGGCAGGACTGAGGTACATTACAGGCAAGGGGGAGCATGCCAGATTTACAGAAGCATTTACATACCTTAATTACTAGCATGGGAAGAATTAATTACAATTTTAACCCCCCCAAAAGCCAGGACAGACCCTGGACACAGACCCAAATCCCTGCCTGCAATTGCAATGCAAAGCAAGCTCAGGGCAGCATACCTGCTCCATATAACAGATCGATCAATAAAAAACCAAGAAYAGCTGGGTAAGTTGATATGCACAAGTTAAAATGCCACTTAGAATTCTTCCCTGATAGTGATTAAATTTTACTTTGCAAGTGAAATTACCAAGAACTGTTCCTAAAATATTAAGTAGGCTGAATAAAAAGAATACCCCCTGTAAATGCTCCATTGATAAAATAATTAAAGCAATTATGTGTCTATCAAGATAACATTTTATATTAAGTAAGGAACAGAATACAGAAGGACAATTTTCCTCTCCTGAAAGCAGTAGTAACGTTAGTGTTCTTCTCTTAGGGCACCTCTTTATGTACATTTAAATATTTCAAAAATGGGTCCCCATGGTACACACTGAATTGATATACAGGGGTATGTACAGATGTGAAATTCTCTGTTCAGTAGGAAAGAGCACAGACAACACCCATGAACTGAAATGACAGTGGAAAGAGTTAATAAATCCAAAGACAAGCACATGATAAGTGTGTTAAGTTCAGATATCCATAGTACAAAGAAGGTGCACTGAAAGAGAACCAAGACTTCTATACTAAAAAAAAAMCCCTTATGTTTAAAATCAATTATCAACCACCTGGTAGGTTACAGAAAAAACTTGATTTCCGTAAATATATGGGAAGATATAAACCAGACAGAAATATTAGTGTTCCTTCCCTGGATTGAATTTATTTCCTGAAACTATTTCCCACAAAAGATTTTTCCAGTTTTCCTACTCTATTGCTGCACTTCAAAATAAGAAGAGGAATTTAAATTAATAAATAAGAAAAAATTAAGGAGAAAAAAAAACTAGACTACAGAATGTCCCAGACCTTGGCTTTATTTAAAGAATTTTAGAAAAATTTACATTCTGTCAAGAAATAAAAAAAAGAAACATAAAAAAAAATCAAAAATACCCAAAACAAACAAAAACAATAACAAAAAACCCCAAACAAACAAAATTGAGGACCAAGTGAGACTATGCCCAAAGCTACAAAAACTTAGGTGCGTGCAGTGCCCTTGGAGGAATTAGAACATAAGTATCAAAGTCTTTGTGAGCAGGACACTCAAGTCCTGGGCAAAATAAATGCATTTTAATGAAGGATTACACAATTACTCAAGCTCAAAATATTTCCCTCTCAAGGTATATCAAATAGTCTTTGCTTTAATAAAAAGCATTACAAACAAAGTTCCCTCTTTTGTAATTATAATATTTCAGCTGATCTTAGGTAGGGCTTACCAATGAAAGTTAAAATACCATTCACACAGCCTAAAAAAAATCAGCAAGAGCCAAGAAAGTAAAATGATTACATTTAAGTCTATTTCGCTCTCTCTCTGCATTTCTAATGCAGTGTGCAATCCCATGAAGGCATATTCTTGGAAGAGATCTGAGCTACTGATTAAATGAGATCAAGGATAAAAATCAGGATAAAATGCAGGCTCTTTTGAGGTGTAGTTCCAGGGTTTCTTCATTCCTGCTATTGAGCTTAAATGTCTGGTTTTTAAAGGAAGCATGCATCATATAAGCCCTTGTTTCATCTATACCTATCACCTGAATGAACAGAACAATCCATTAATACTAAAATACTTGGTTTTGACATATTACCAATACATTAAAATAATTTTTGCACCACAGAAAGCGGATTATGGAAAGCTCTTATATTCTACCATTGAACAGAAAGAAATTTGTGCAAATTCTATTGGGTCTTTATTACTCAGAGGCCACTGATTCAGTGCAGGTGTTTCAGATGTTTATCCATTTGAATGCACTCTTTGAATAACATAGTTTACATTCTAATTTATTTTTTCTGAGAAATTATAGTGATTTACTCTATTAAGCTGGATTCAAGTTCACCTAGTGCAACCATAGACAAGTCATGTTTCTCTCAGAGAGACTAGAGAAAAAAACGATTTGTTGGTTAATTACTTTAAGGAAAAAAGGGATACCTAGCAAAACTTTTGTTTCTTTCAACCATAAGTTCTAAGTGAAACCATCTGCAAGGTGCCAGGCAACATTCCAAGAAATCCTCTGAAGTACAAATCATTGTATCTTTTTTTGTAGCTGTTGAGTCACGGATCATGCTGAACATTTAGAATAGATCACATCCTGGTCAAGGTATCTACATTTCTGGTCTAGTCTGTTCCTTCATTTAACCAATAATTGTAAAAGTCCTGGGTCATGGTCAAGAACATTTAATTTCATGTTTCTCTTAGAGCAAGGGTATATGCCTAAGACAACTGAGATCTTTCATAAACTGCTTAACATGCAAAAAGACAAACCAGAATCGCCATCACTCCATTTTCCAAGGATCTCTTTGTACTGTTTTATTTTTTTCTTTCCCTGTAAATGCCAGCTAATATAATTGTGATGTTTTCATATTGTGTTCAGTCACAGGTAAGGATAATTCCAGATGCTTTGTTCTGATGCTTAATGCATTCTGTATCATCCTCTTACTCCTATCTTTGATTTTTCACATTCGGTGCATCCAGTCTTGAAAAGAAAAACAAAAAACCCACACAACCACAGTTTGGAAATTTGGAATAACAACTATGATTTTTTATAGACCATAAGGCTGCTGAAATAGTGAAAACACAGATGAACTCCCTAAAATACATTCTGACATTTTTGTGTACATACTCATAACAAGAATGAGTAATTTTTCTAACTTAAAATTCTTCTGTGATTTCAGAGCAGAAAACACAATTGTTTTCATTTGGGGGTGAATCTAGGGGAAAAGGGAAAAAAATCAATCTTTCCATACTAATGTTTGAGAATATTTTCCTGAAATTTAAACTAAACTGAGCACAAATACTATTCAGCCTACTATCACACAAAATTGATGACAGCACTGATTCAAGACATGCAGTACCGTGCTGTTTCCTCATAAAAAGGTATCTGTATTTGGTACTCTGGTGGTTTGACAGGAAACAGGATTTCTGGGATCCTGTAGTCAAGCCAATGGATGTTCAGATTTTAATACTGGCAGCTTATTCAGCCATTGGGACACTGGATCCACCTCTGAGAACACAGGGTTAAAGCAGGGCTCTCCCCCTCGGAAGTTCTCTTGGGTTCCAGCGGGGAAAGTGTTTGGATCTCTCCTCTGTCCAGCTGCTGCTGCTGGGCAGAGGAGGGGAAGCCATGCGGCCGGGTGAGGTAGGCCRGGCCTTGGACAGAGATGGGAGGTGAAGAGGCCCCGGCATGGAAGGGTGGGAGAAGCACCAGGAGGCATCAGGCAGCCCCTCCCCCAGGAGAGAGAGAGAGAGAGAGAGAGAGAGAGAGAGAGAGAGAGAGAGAGTACAGCCTGTGCTTCTGACTGTGTTACCTTGAAACTTGATAACATGTGCCAGCAGCACGGCTGAGAAGGAGAAGAAGGGGGAGATGCAGCGAGAAAGTGTCCGGCCGCTTGTGGGAGTCTCTCCGGGCAGGCAGAGCCCGAGTTTTAACCCTTTTGTGGACAATGAAAATTCTGCAGAGCATTCACCTTTCCTGCAACGGAGCAGAAGATGAAGAGGGAATTGAGTGAGATGAAGGCCTGTGCCAGAGGAAGAGAGAGAGAGATGTTGGAGGAATGGAGAAGATGGAGTGGCATTTTTGCTGGACTCTTTTGTGTAGCCATGGACAGAGCCGTGTTCCTTGTGACACAGAGACTGCATCCAGSGGGGGCAGTGACTCAGAGCCAAGATGAGTTTTCAGTGTTGAGACCCCTCGGCCCCAGGGGGTGAAAAATATGGAGGGGAGAGGCATCCCAAAGGTAAGACTCTGCACTTTTTGGAACAGGACAAGGCACCCTTAAAAGATGACCCTGGAAGCAGCCCTGGTCTGTGTTCGGTGGTGAGAGCACTGAACATGAAAGGAAAAGGTCACCATGGCACAAAGAAGGACTCCTTCTCTTGATGAACTGTAGATTGAGTATTCTGAAGGGTGGTGCAGGATCGAGAGTTGGTGTTTTGGGGGATGTAGTGTATTGGAAATTTGGCRGGGGGAGGAGGAAAATGCTTCTGTGCAATTTTCATTTTCCTTGTGKTTTTTTTTCCTTTTTTCTCTTGTAGTTTAGTTTTTTTCTTTGTAGTGTAGTTAATAAAGTTTTCTTTGTCACTAAGTAAGAGCCAGCTTTGCTTATTTCTGGTCACATCTCMCAGCAGACACCAGGRGGAGGGTATCTTCATGGGGGCACTGGCAATGTGCCAGTGTCAAACCATGACAGGTACTCATTTTTCTGAAACTTGTCAGCAATAGGGAAGGAGAGTAAAATCTTGAAACCAAGTCCATGTTGCAACAGGATAAGAAATAAGAAGAAAAGTAAATTGGACAAGATGATRTTCACTATATCAGCAACCTTCACTTTGAATTTGAATCTTCCTCACATAAAAGCAAAGTCTGGGAAGCTTTATCTTTAATACAGACTCATTCCTGTCATCTTGTAATTAGCCTTCAAGCTGCTTTTATGCATCCATGTTCCTTGAACTGACATTAGATAGAAATAAAGAATGAAATTATCTCCATCACCCCTATGCCCTATTCTTTTGACATCCTTTGCTCCCTCATCCAATAACAGTTCTGAAAACATTGAAGCACTGTCCTGAAAACCATCATAGGGAAAGATTTGCAAAGTCATCTTTTTAAAAATGGAATCCTATTACTTCTTTTTTTAGAGCTAGAAATCCTTTAACACTGCATTGCCTGGCATTCTCTCCTTCCCCCTTTTGTTATTCATTATCAAATTGACTGATACTCCTACATTTTGTCCCCTTTGCTCTTGATTTATTTGCTCGYGGTCAACATACTGTCCACTGGACGCCCATGTCCTTTCCTGAAAAGCTGTTTTTCAGCTGGGTGTCATCCAGCATGTCCTGGTGCTTATGGTTGTTTTTCCTGAGAGTTACTTAACCAGGAGACCTTTGTGAAGTGACACAACAGCCTGCTCAAAACATGACTCAAGCTAACTGGAATGGTCTTCAGGCACTAACTGTGGAGTGATGAACCAGAAATTAAGTGCACTGTTCTTGCATAACATCTCAGCTTCTGGTATAGCTTAGCAAGTCCTACTTCATTTTCATCTAATAAACAGGGTACCTACAGTCATGCAACAGGTAGCCCTAGCTAGGCATTCTTCATTAGTTTGTATCCCTCTTTCTACCTGCCCTTGATGCTTTCTTTCTAAATACTTCCATCCTTTCAACTGTATTCATGCTGGCACATAAGGTAATGTAAACATCTTGTCCCCCCGCCGTGAGAATAACTTTTCAGTTGGAGAGGGAAATGTTGCTACTATGAAGCAGGAAGTAGAAAAATAGACATGCTGCTAAGCCCACAAACACAATCTGTGGAGAATGCATCAGTGTTCAAAGCAGAGCAGCTTTCCACTTCCCCAAAAGAACTCAGGATTTGTCATAGCAGATCACCTTGCTGCTCTGTAAAATCCAGCATGCTGCCTCCAGCACTGGCCAAAACCTGATGCTACACAGAAAAGTGAGTAGCAGCATATTGCACCTGGCTAATCTTGAGAGATTTGCTCTTTAATTGCTAAGCAGAGCAGAAAAAAAACAACACCCTGAACCTCCTCTTGGGCTATGTAAGTCATTCTGCTCATGTTTAAATTTAGCAATATAGACACTTCCAGGTGACACTGCATTAAATGCAGTCAATTAGAATTAGCTTCTTGCATTTATTTGATAGAGCCAATTTAGATAAATGTTCCAGTAGCTACAAGTAATACAGCTCTGTCTCCCATAAAAGCTAACTTACTAATGTGACATTCCTAGTCACTACATGAACAGGTAATGCTCAGGAATTTGTTTCATATTTCTTTTCCCCACAGACAAAAGGAAGGGTGCATTCCACAGGCATTCATGGCTGCTAAAATTGTGATGTGGGCTCGTACAAAATTACTGACCTTAGCAGTAAGGAGGTTAGACTAATTCCAAAACTCAAAAAACATTCCCATGAATAAGACTGCAGAAAATAACAACCATAACAAATAATCATTAGGGGTTATCATAACTGGTGATGCAAAATTTATCTCACCTGTTTATTGTTGCCCTTCCTTCCCCTTCCATCCCCACCTTGCCCCCAGTCCTTCTTATCTTCTATTTCTGTCTCTACCAGAGAAAACTCTGAASAGATAAATTTCCACAGAAAATATCATTCATTGTATCCTGAAATAATACTCAGGCAGTGATAAGAAACAATGAGGACAGAGGAGCCACATTTTTGTAGTGAATGGTTACAACAACTATCTTTGACAACACGATATGAAAGTCATTTATTCAACCCAACACCAACATAATGGTTTCATGGAAAAAAAATGAGAATCCTTCATAAATTACTTCTTATGACTAAATTATGCCACATTCAACTCACATTTTTCTCAAGTTATCTCATTTGCTTTATAGATTGATGATGGTCTTCATCCCTAAGCCTCCATATTCTACAGGATAAACATTTTCAACCTACTCATCAATCTGTCACATTCCTCACATTTTATGACCCTCTTCAATTTAGTCAAACTACTTTTGTTGGCAGAGTAGGGTACAGTGCAATTGGTTTTCTCACCATTTGAGATAAACAAGATGGACTTTTGCCTTCTTTTCTCAAGTCTTTCAAACACTTTGGCACAGATATGATATTGGTCTTGGAAGGCTGCTTGTTTTTGTTCCTTTTTATAGGACTAGCTTTGGTAAGTTTTAAATGGACAATAAATAAATAAATTTGAAGCCAAAGGAAAAAAAACAAAATTTAACATATTTTTCAGGTCAATCCCACTACATGTTTCCTCTTACAATTAGCCCCTTACTACAAAAAGTCCTCTTCAGGTGGACAACTTCAGCTGAGATCTTTAGAGTCAGGAAAGTAAAATTCAAAGTTTTTAAAATTCTATGGACTGTCTTTAGTTTTCTTATATTGGCATCAGAAGAGGCTACTGGCATGGAAAAGACTAAGAATGCCTACTAGCTTAGGGCAATGTTATCACACTGTGATTTCCCCCAGCAAGGAAATGGCAGATAGTATGTGTCCAGATAAAAAGGGATTACTATTTGGCATTGGTAGGTTTATTCTCATTGCTGGTAACGTTGTCTTAGTTGTCAAACTACTTGGTATTTTTTTTTTCCACCACGCTTCTGAAAAAGACATTTATTTTTATAATGTATTAGTTATGTAGCAATCACACATTGTCCAACCTTTTAGATGTTTGCAACCAACAGAGTACTTTATATTCAGCCCATTACAGAAACACAAGCTACCTATTTTATGTACAAAAGCTCCCATTTGTAAATGCTTTTATCTACTAAGTGTTGCACTAAGAGACAACAAGATACTTGAATACACAGAGGAAAACTGAAGAAGTTTCCAGGAACCTCTCACTCATCCCCTCCAATATGGGGAATTTGAAAGGAGGATGTGGTACTTAAACAAATCAGAACATTTTGAATAACCTGAAACACCTTTGGCTCTGGGGTTTTTTAACTTTAAAGTGAAGAATTTCAAAAGTTTCATATTCATTACATTTAGTGAAATACGAGTTACCTGTAAAAATCAAACCAAACTAAGGAGAAGTTGCAATGAAATTGACAAATGTTAATCCTCACATCTTCACTTGATTGCAGAAATCATACAGTCTGTACTCTTCACCTTAAYAAATCGGTGAGTAGCAATGCTGTACAAGCCAAGATAATTAACCAGCCTTTTTAAGATGATGTCCATCCAACATAACTTGAACAAGTTTAAGCATACAAGAAACTCAGTAGTATAGCCAAATGTCTAAATGTCTATTTGCATTGAAAATACTTTTTTTTTGGCTTATGAAAATCATAGAATCATAGAGTATCTCAAATTGGAAGGAATCCATAAGGATCCCGGAATCCAGAATCTCATAGAACTCTGTGAGGCTTGGTGCTCTAACTTCTTCCCTGGGAAGCCTGCTCCAGGGGCTAACCACCCTCTCAGTGAAGAGCCTTTACCTAATGTCCAATCTGAACCTCCCCTGAGAGAGCTCAGATATGATAAGGTGATGTGAGTAGACAAATTATGACGCCTGTATAAACTCCCCTAATCTGGCATGATCTTGTGTCATCAGGTGGAAATGTTTAGACTATCTGCCAGGAATCTATAACACACCACAGTAGTTGTTACTGACAATCAAACAGTCCAAAACAGTGGTAGTGCTTCAATACAGAGCTCAACACGGCTCAGTCTGCAACAGGATCAGGCAAATTATAGCTTTACACTGCTGAATGTCCCCTTCTCCTACATTCCTTCTGACCTGCAGAAAGAAAGACAACCATGTTTCAACTTTTCCAGCAAACTCCATTCCCCACCATCATTGCTCTGCTATTTTCCTTCATGGTCATACCCATCTCCTTAAACTGATGTTGTCAGTTTGGCTGTCAGCACTGATCATGTCAGATATCCTAGAAATGGGTGCATTCAAGGATGGTGAAAAATACAATGTTACAGGATGGGATACTGTAAGAAAAGGACTGCATTATACTTATATTCTAGGAAACAGATTCCTGAAGGTAAACATTCAAAAATTGCCTCTGAAGCTGTAGTGCCTCAGACTTCAAGAAATCCTTGTTCAGAAGTGTGAGTAGATCACAATTTTGTGGCACAACTTGATCTCAGGTAGGATCAGCACTGCTAACCAGATGGGAAGCCACATCTATCATGCTTCTGCAGTGGAAGGTTACCAAGGTACAGTACTTTTGAAAAGATGCTCACTTTTCAGATTAAAGAGTTACTTAAAGCCTGAGGCTAATTAACATTTTAGAAGGGCAGGGGATGGAGAGCATCAAACATTGTCAGAAGTGTTTAAAGGCTTGATTCCAGTAGCCAGGTTACTGGTCCAAGACTGACCTCTCTTTTACACAACAAACCTGAACTAGTTACAGTGGGACTATGCTATTTATGTTGAGGCTWTAGCACAAAAACATAGCACCATATTTTGCAGCAAAGTGCAATTCATTATGATATATTACAAGAAAAATTTGGAAACATTAAATCCAGTGAAAAATTCCCATTGCATTTCTTAACCTGGAGACAGGCAAAGGGCAAAGAAAAATCTAATCACGGTTATACAAAAGATGATGAAAAGATAAACCTTTTTAATGTATCTACTGTTTTGTCCCTTCTACCGTACTACATAACTGAAATTGTACAGACTCCTACACAGTGTTCAGGAAGTTTTTTTACTTTTTAGTTACATATCACCTTCATAAATTCATATATAAGGACAAAGTATACTGACAGGGATCAAAAAAATAGTAAAATGATATCCATCCTAAGTGCTCTTGCCAGCAGAAGAKATGAACATGCCATACTCGAGCACCTCTGCCACTGCACAGCTATCAAGGAACTGTCACCGTGACACAAGCAGCAGGAGCTGCAAGGCCACTCTAAATTGAGCCAAGGACTGAAGAGGTGTGCGATACAGATGAGTAACAAAACCACACGGTACTTTCCCTATTGTTCTTCATCACCATTCTGGAGTTCTCAGCCTTGGAGGCACTCATGATCAGGATAAGTGAGACCCAGTCTTCCTCTCCTCCCATTGGGCTGTAAAAGTAACTATGGGATACGTTTTGAGTGATCAGGATTTCACACCATGTACAGGCAGCTTCTCAGACAACTGATTCTTAATTCTGCTACACATAGTTAAAACTGTCAGACTTGACCTTCACCTTTCACTTTCAAGTTCCCACCCTGTTTTATTCCTCTTGCATCTTTTCCTATTATAGAAGGATTTGTAGTTTTCCATATCATGGTTATTCAGGAATTCAATAGCTCCTTAAAAAGCTAATTTAGGATTAAATACCTCTTCTGACAAGTGTTACATAACATTTCCTATTTAAAGGCAGTATCAGTGCCAAGTAATTTATGATTTCAGATTATCAACACTTTGAAAAAAATGTCACCATTAAATTCCAAACTCATAAGCTTTCTTGATCTCTTTGATAAACTTGCTACAGATAACCTGGAGTTCTCCTCTGGGTGGTAGCAGAGAAGAATCCTTTTTCCTCATTTTATATGCATTGTCTTACATAATTTTTGGAGGTGGTCCCCCTATGATGATGGCACCAAAATGTGAAATTTGACATCAGTGCTGCTATCCATGGAATAGAGCCCAGTAGCCAAACTGTAACAGGGAAAAATGAAAACATTTTGGGCTAAATAATTTTTCATTTATTCTTTTAGGTAAATAAAACTCAAATATCCCAAGTCTCCATGAAGGCATGCATGAATAGGTCAATGTTCTGCCACCAGCTACCACACTAACCTCAGCTGACAGATACATGTCATCGTGGTAGACCATGTTCAGTAAGTCCTTTACCCCAAATGAATTCCTTTTTCACTGCCATGACATACGTGGACAGTTCCTAAATTAAAACAGAGCCATGTTCACACAAACATCTCTTACCACCACAGGTTATTTCCACCAGCTGACAGAACTGAAACAACAAACTGCTGCCACTGTAGCAGCAGTTACACAGGCAGGGYTGTGGTTTTGACAGCATTACTCATTCTACAAAGGAATAGGAAATACAACTTCAGCCCACAGTAGACTTGCCAGCTCTGTTCCACTGCTAGAGTCACATCACAAAGCTTCTTCAGCTTAGACATATCCTTGGAGACTTTTTAGCTCAAAAATCATAAGTCATACCCTAACCCCTCTAGAAATTTCTTTTTTCTTCATCCCAAGATAAGGGCACTGACTTTAGAAACCCGGTTATCTTGGGAAGGCTTTTTTTCAGGGATGGCTGGTTGGGCTTTTTTTGATGTTACTTGTGTCTCATTTAAATTAATTTGGAAACAACGACAACAACAATTTAGCAGAAATGTTTCACTTGATGATGTTAACATGTTCCAGCCTCTTGCTTGGGGAAGTTCAGAGGAGGAACGAAAGGGAGAAGACTGAAAAGTAGACTGAACACGTAACATCAATAATTTAGGAATAAACTTTTTTTTAAATCAAAACATGACAGTGCTTATATTCAGTTCTGATTTTGGAMTGCTGGGAAGTTTGATACTATTTCAAAAAAAGCTAAAAAATTATTCACATTAAGACTCACCCGTCAAGAATAAAGTTTATGCATAATAAAGGCACGTGCAAAATAGGCACAGACTCAGAATTTTTTAATACCATACTTCACAGACATTTCAAAGAATCATTCTGGTAACACGTGTGAGATTCTGGGTAGGAAATGATTTTCCAGCTTATTTAGAGATGTTCATTAACCATCACAATTAACGCTCCATTCTGAAGTTGGGTTTGGTTTTTTGTCTTTTAATTGAAGCATTTGAGCATCAGTGACTCTGCCCACTCCCAGTATTTTTCATTATCTTAATCAGTACTGGGTTTCAACCTCTGAAAAATAATTTAAAGCCTTCTATTATTGTCCCTTAATTTTTCTTTCCTTTGACTGACTGGTTCCAAATATATGCTCCACACCTACACTCACATGCATCACCGTAAGATCCTAAGGACATAGCAAAATAACTTTTTTTTTWAAATTATACTTAAAAGCTTTGCAAAGGTATGACATTAGAGCTAATTGATTGGGAGGATACAGATTCCCTTGGAAGAGTTAGGGTAAAGTCACTTTGCCAAGGTTTTTGACAAAGAAGGAGGAAATGGACTTGATTCTGTCTGCATACTATATAAGGTCACCTTTGCATACCTTGGGGGTGGGGACTAGATATAAGGAATTTTGGGGACTTCAATTAAGACCTTGACATTTTGATATTTAAAGAATATCTGCTTATTCTGTTTGTTTAAACAAATATAAACTAAACTGAATGTAAGCTGAAAATCTGTTGGGTGCTAGTAAGCTAAGGTAATTATTCCACCTGCATAAAGTAATGCAAATACTCCTTAGATAAGTCTAATTTGGAGCATAAACTTGAAAGTTACTAATTTACAAATTTACTGGCTAATTTGTGGTTAAATGATGAGTCAATTAAATAAAGATCCTAGCCTATCTTTTCAAAGAGAAGTACTTCTAAGTCAGAATGTTAAAGCAATCTGGGATGGGAACTAATGAGGTTCAGCATCTTAATAATGCTTAAGTGACTTCTGAAGGAAAAAGTCCAGCTGTTTTCCTGGTCAGAAAATCAGGCAGATACCTATAGGCCATATGCATTAAATGTCTGCAGTAACATCTTTGAGCTTTTTAACACTTTAATTATTGTACAGTTGCATGGGGAAAGATACCCAGAAAGATGCCCAGTCGGAATGGACAGCTGAAGCAGTACAAACTCCATGCAGGGATTTCTGTATTAAACCTTCAACAATATTTAAAGCTTTCCAAGATGTAGAAGAGTTTTCACTGGTCCCTCATGAGTAACAGCCCCATAACTGCTGCAATACATGCCTGGAGCATCACTTGGTCAGATCCTCAAGACTCGGGAGACCCTGCTGTTGGCTGGAAGTCTAGCTATTATTGACAGAGGCTTAAGCGATCTCCTTCTCTAATTTCTCCCTGTAAGTGTCAACACACAGTGACTGAGATGTCCTGAAGKGTATCTGACCTCGCAGACAAAAAACTATCCCTGAAAGCCATGTCACTGCAGTGCTGACCAAGTGACACATCAATAGAAAAAACAGCTTGTTATCAATAAAATGATGCATTTCCTTGAGAAACATCACATCAACTGTATGCCCGTCACAGAACTGAGCTTATCTTTCAAAAGCATTTGTAAAGGCAGCTGAAATGGGTTAAAAGTGGCACACCATTCTATACATTTCACACCTGGAACTGGCAGTACAGTCTGATAACAACTTGTGAGAATTCCCCCAGAAAGGGCCCTGGGTCTACACCTGAGAGAGAAAACTCCTGTCCCAATGAGATAACAAGGTCATTTCCTTGAAAACTCTAAAATTAAGAAACAGGATATTTCTGCAGGGAAGACAGAGAATGAGAGCAATAGCAACCCAATCAACTCCATATACAAGGATTAGAGATCATACATCATTGAGTAGTGCTTACATTGATCAGCCAGAGATACACCACTGTATTGGGCTGCTCTGCAGCAACATCCTGACACCTTTCAATCTCTCATTTTCATAGGTCTGTTAAAAGGGAGACGKCAAATGTTTTCAACTGGACCCTTTTAAAATAAAATCTTAAAATTAACAGAATACAGCTGATAGAGAGACTTATGCAGGCTTTTTAAAGACAGTTTATTTATAAATTAACAGGGAAGAAATTGTTATCAGGTAATTCAATGAGATATGGAGACTGAAAGAAAGAAGATCAGAAAGAGGGTGATCAATATAGTCTACTCACACTAACCTTTATTTAAGACACATTTCATTAGGGATAATGTTTCATTTTCATACTTCAGCTCCATAGACTTTTTTTCCCTCAGTAGTGAATCTGAGGGGGAGGGGACAAAAAGATTTAACAGGGTTTTCCAAGGTTTGGAAATTCATTAAAATAGACTATTGTAGCAATTTAGAGCTCTAAACTGCTGAATCAAGATTGCCAAAACAAGATTAAGTTGACAGACATTTGAAAAAAAAAAATCCGTTAATGCCTCAAATGCCTTTGGTTAAGGAAATAAAGCTTACATCCAGATTTGGTTGTGCTCTCTAAAAAATAGAGAAGGAAAAATATGTTCCTCAAAGAATAAATATTAGTCAATATTAAGTCATGGCACTAACAAACATTTTTCCTCTATCACATTTGTAGAGAGCTCCAATTAAAGACTTATTTAAAGCAAAAGATCTTATTAATGGGTTGTTACTTTCTATAAAATCAATTTCAGTTCAGTAGCCCTGATTAAGTCTCAATTTATAAAAGTGGAAGGAGGCCAACACAGAAAATCAGTGTAACTCCCTAACGACATAGATTTTTTTTTTTTAAGAACAGTTCTGAAATAGATTACAAAGCCTTCTAATGAAAATCAATGACATTTTAAAGTTAAAGGCTTAAAGAGCAATCAAAGATTTAAAATGCCAAAAATGGAAACATGTGCTCAAACTCTGATTTTTTTCTTGTGCGCTCAAATTGGCTTGGTCAGTTCATTAGCTGAAGGCAAAAAAGTTACTTTTTTGAGCTGCCACTATCTGACATAGGGTAAAGAAAGATCTCCACAGACCCACATGTGAAGTGATGGGTAACMTCTTCTGATTGACTGTCCATGGCTGATGTGAAGCTGTACTTTGTTGGCACCCACCCTCAGAATCTTCTCCCTGGGCACTTCCTCTCCTCAGCTCACATGGTGTTCATGCCCCACCCCACAGTGCTCTTCTCCCCTGCCCCTGCGGCCCCAGCCATGGACATCAGAGCCCATCAGCAGCTTCACACTGCTGGCCCTGGGGCCCGACCAGAGAATGCTTTAAATGGTTATGGGTCTACTTTAGCTGCAACTGCAAGTATTGATAAGGATCAGGAAAGGATGGGAAGATTATATTCTAGAGCTGGACAGTGACTCTGGATACTGAGAGCAGTCCTGAGGAGAAAGTCTCAGAGGTCTTGGTGGATAAGAAGCTTGACATGAGCCAGCAATGTGCACTTGGACACCAGAAATCCAATAGTATCCTGGGCTGCGTCCAAAGCAGTATGGCCAGCAGGGTGAGGGAGGGGATTCTGCCCCTCTGCTCTGCTCTGGAGGGACCCCACCTGTGCTGCTGCACCCAGCTCTGGGGTGTCCAGCATGAGAAGTACGTGGCATTGCTGAAGCAAGTCCAGAGGAGGACCACAAAGATGATCAGAGGAATGGAGAACTTCTCCTATGGAGGCAGGCTGAACGGTTTAGGAGTTGTTCAGCCTGGAGAAGAGAAGGTTCCAGGATGAACGTGTCACAGCATTCCAGTACCTAAAGGAGAAAGCTGGACAGAAACTTTTCACACAAGGGCATGTAGGGATAGGACATGGGGTAATGTCCCCAAGCTGATGGAGGGTAGGTTTAGATTAGATACTATGAAGAAATCTTTTATAATGAGGTTGGTGAGAGACTAGATCTGGTTTCCCACAGAAGGCTATGGATGCCCCAGTGTTCAAGACCAGGTTGGATGGGGCTCTGAGCAACCTGGTCTATTGGGAGGTGTCCCTACTCACATCAGGGAAGCTGGAACTATCTTATTTTTAAGTTGTCTTCCAACCCAAATCATTCCATGATTCTGTGACTCTACAAAGACCTATTTTCTAGAGCTTGACAGAAGACTCCTTTGCTACTGCTTTGTGCCATGGTGTGCTTTACCCTTGTGTTGTGATAATGGTCTGAGTCCTTGTGCAACCACCCTTCGAGTCGTTTAGAAAAGAAAGAGTGCCTGAACAGACAGCAAATATATAAAGCCGGACCTAAACAGACCTAAGACCAAGGGGGAAGCTTGCCCCTCATACAGACAGTATCTCACCACTCCCAGAGTGCTGCCAAGGACATCAGTGCTGCCCTGCCTTCCTGTCCTCAATGCCAGGACATTGCCTGACCTCAGGACCCAGGCGATGTTACATGARCATGACACAAAAGAAATCAATTCAAGGACATTTATGAACAACTTGAAACATAATGCTAATGAGTTCTTTTCAATCTAAGATAACCTAGTATTATTAGTCCAATTAAAAAGACGCTTCTTGATTAGACTGCTACAATTTCAATTAGACTAACAATAAATTCTTGTCTTTGTGTGTAAGGTGTGCTTATTTAACCTACAAAAAGATACCAGGTGTAGTACAGCACTGTACGCTTCTAAGCATGATTGCTTAACTTCTGCTTTCTCTGTTCACAAAGAGCACAAAGCCCCGTTTTCTCCCAACAGTGCTCCTTTTCCCTCCTCCCCATTTATAGTGGTAGGATGGATGCCTTAAGATTTTAGCTTTTATACGTTTCAAATCCTGTACTGCATTAGTGCTTAGCTCTAAACTCCGTGTAATGTGTAGTTAACTGTCTTCACCTTTTGGTTACACCAAACAATCCCTCTATGCCTCTGATCCAAGGACACACCACAGCATCAGGCCCTGAAAAGTAGAAATAAAGGTGAATGGGAGGGGGGGGGAGGGAGGAAGGAGGGAGTGAGCAAAMTGGGGGTATATGACTTCATTACCTGAAGCTGTAATTGGAGAATTAAAGGCTGATATTCAAATAAACCAGTCTTTTATCTCTCTGAAAAACTCATGACCATTGTCCATGTCAGTTGTAGCCTCTATGAGCTTTTGACTGCCCAAGGTATATCTGCTGAAGGCTTTTAATAAATACCCACATTATTCTCTTAACTCTGTCTAGCCTCTGCTCTAGGTAGCCAGTCCAAGGCACCAGAATAACTGGCACAGTAGCCCACAGTATCTTCCCTGTGCCTCCCCCTCTATCTGTTGGCCAGAAAAACCAACCAGCTAAAAAAGAAAATTACACACCTGCTCGACCACCATGCATTTTTCCATCCACAGCTAGCACAAGCACTGATCCCAAGGTGCTGTCCAACAAAACTTCACCAGGGAAAGATWCCACAGTCTCCACACAAAGCTGAGCAATTTCAGCACTGTGTATCTGTTTTCAGAATAGATGTAACTAGAGAAGTACCATCTGTTTGCTCTTCATGTCAGATCAGCCTAGTGTTTCTTAGCTTTGATATGCCTCCATGCATAAAACCAACTACCACAGACTTATTCTCAAACCAAATGGTTCCTCCTTCAGCTTTCCACTTCTGTCCAATGGCTTGTGGCAACTCCTACCCCCACCTTCAGCACATGCTGACAGTCAGAAGAAACACTCCAATCACCACTCCAATTGTCCATCTCATTAAAAAACACAAGCAGTCTCTTCTGAAGAGGAAAATTTTCCAGAAGCAAGGGACACAGAAGAATGTGACATTCCTAGTGAATTTCTTCACCACTCAGACACACAAGTCATGCATATTTGCATTTTCTAAAAAATGTGATCTACTTTAGGCTGAGGGAAAAGCCAAATATTCAAGAAATTCAATTTTATTTGACTAAAATGTTTGATAATTAATACTTTGGGATTTTTTTCTCATCTGTGTCCTTATTTGTAATATCTCCTTGTTCACCAGACAGGTTACTAAATTAAATGGAAATTTCTCATAGATCCTCAGCCTGCCAATTGTCCAGAACTGATTTTTCCCTACAATTACATTTCACAGAGAAAATGCTTTGTTTTACCATTTAATCTCTATTATAGTAGCAATGAGGAAATATTAATTATATATTCCCATCGCAACTCTGAAATTTAAGCTCTTCCATTCTTTCACAGACAAATGCTCCCTTTTCCAGGTGGATAAAACATTCTTAAACTATTCTACAAACTCTTAGTACTAGAATAAATGCCTCTGTAATGTTTTTTATAAAAGAAAACCAAGTTTTCACAGTCAYTGTGCATCTTTCCTTGGGCATCAGGAAGTCTGAGTCAGGTAAAAAGGACAGAACAAAATAGTAATTATTGAAGCAATCCTGAAACTAGGTGTTTGCTTAGAAAGATGTAGCTTTTCAGCCAACTACACAATCTCCTCACCTGCTCTTTGTCTCACTATGCCATCTGTCAAACAGTAAAAAATTCCACTAAACAACAGGATAGTTTTTGTCATACTTGTGCAGTAACTGGCAACTTAAGTTGAGACAAAAGTCTGATTAAGACAAAAGTCCTACAGCAGTATGTGCTACACGYATACAAATGCAAGACATGATTATCTAATGATGAGAAACAAAAAACACAAACATGGAATTGTTGACAACAGATCAAGAATTTTGTCAAATCTTTAGTAGGGAAAGCAGGCAAAAGAGCAAAATGAATTCATTTCCAATATTTTTCTCTATCGTATTATTTCAAGGTCTGTTCCTGCAGGTCTTTCTGATCACAGCAATCCCACTGTTTCTTTTTAATGCCTCAGTTAATGAAACCAATCCCTCAAACTCGGTTTAATTCATTGTATGCAAACTACAGGTAAGTGAATGAAACTAAGAAATTTAACCATATATATTATTCCTTGATATGAGAAACAAAAGATTCTTGTGTGGTATAGCTAAAGTACTGTGTTTATGCCATCAGAACATATCTTACCACTGAAACAAAAAAGTTGCTGTCAAGATTGAAGGAGTTACAAAAAACAAGAATAACTTCCAGTTCTCCTATTCCATGTTGAAGATCTTGCATTGAAATCTTGAATATTCCTCTAACTATATTTCTACACTATTTTCACAGTCACTCTTTTCACAGTCATATTTGACATTAAGGAGGGAGCTGAAAAAGAATCTGAAGCCTTGATACAACAGTAGCTTCTGTATGAGGTTAACTATGAATATTCTCATGTGCATGGCTTTGAAGTTTCATAAAATTATGAAACAAGATATGACCATGCTTAACAGTGACTGTATTTTTAATTATTTTTTTCAGCTGCTGGCTGTACATATTCTAAACAGCTTTTGAAATGACAAAAAAATTGGAATAATCTGATCTAGGAAGAATGTTCTAGCTCCACCATCTTCAATTGCAAACCTTTTCGAGTTTTTATTCTAAAACACCTCTAAATAAATCCAGCAGCTGACAGAAGTTCTGATGGAGGCATATGAGTACAACAMACAGTCCTCCTTCTCCTTGTGACTGACATATTCACTGTAACACAAAAATTCAACCCATGCCACCAAAGGCCTTCAAAGCATGTCTGCTTTGCTTTGACCTGAATGGCCTCAGAGAGCCAATTCTCAGTTCTCACAATTACAACCACAGACTCCTGTAAAAYGGACACAGTCATTTACACGGCAAGTCCTATGATCATTTTGCAAATTAGGAAGAAGCTTGGAACATAAATAGAATTTCTCAGAGTTCTCTAGCAACTAATGTCTAAATGCAAACCAAAACATATTTAATGAGTGCCCCAGCACCTACTGTTTATCTTCTCTCATTGACCCTTTTCCAGAAATGAGTGTTAAAAAACACCAATAACTTTGGCTAAGTTATTGAAACTGGTCATGTTTCTGACAATCAGTAAATACAGAATCATTGCACTGACTGATTAACATCATCGTTAATCAATTGCTTCACCGTGCCTTTCCCTGCATTCTAGAGCAGCACTTGCGTTCTTTAGGACTACTTTAATGTAAATGTATAGGCCCCGACAACAAACTACATTTGCTTAAGTTACAAGTCATCCTCCTGCACGCAGTGATGTCAGTTTTCATCCATGCTAATAAATTATAATAAAGATATTTTTGTGGCAGATAGATACATTCAAACATCTCCTGTTGTCTAAATCAACGTATTAATGTACCAGCAACACTCAGGAGCTTGGTAGCTATTTTGCCATTTAGCACATGGACAAAATATGAACTGGTTCAGAAGAAGTAGTCACTAAGCACATCTGACACTACCTGTCTGTCACAAGCACCTCATCAACTCCATTTGATACAACTTCATTACCCCCAGAAATGTTTCAAAACAAGTATTTGATCATTCAGCACTAACAGACTGCATGTGTGAAACATGACACTGTTCAGAATACTTAATTTTCTTTCTCTAAATGGTTTCAGAGTATTCCCACAAATTCCCATTAAATCATTCAGACAATTTATTAAATTCTTATTTTTGCTGTTTGGGTTTGTGTGTGTGTTTTGTGTTTTGCTGGGGGATTGTTTATTTTTTTTAATAAAAGCAATTCTAATTGATGCAAACAAATAAAATAGGACCATCTGAGTTGAAACACTTATCATTACATGTGGAGGTTAGGGACCACCAATATAGAGACAGATAAAAGTAATCCAAAATCTTTAACACATTCTTTTACAACGCAGCTGCATAAAGGTTGCCAAAATTAGAAATGAGTAGAGTGTTTGCCAGTTGATTATTCACAGCTGAACATAAGCATCTGAGCTTACAGCTTTAGGAAATAACCTTTTAATACAACTTGTTTTGTTGTTTTAAGTAAAAGATGGTACAATGCACATTGAATATTTTGTTTCACTGCRAGTGTTTTGAACTAACATAAAGTAAACAAAATGGATAAACTGTATTTAGGTACTCATAGTTATATATTTAAAAAAACCCAACTTTTTTAGCTATGAACATCTGTGATCAAGTAATGGACACAATCCACTGTTCATGACTAAGCCTCCAAGTTTTTAAATGGATTATTAAGTATGTAAGACCAAAACCAGCTGAACAAAAGAGAATATTTGCTTAATAGCATCAAATTTTTGCTTTTATAGTATACACACATAGGTACTTGTTTCTTCCAAGTGTTGTCTCTTCTGCTTAAAATACAATATATCATTGCTTTTTGCCATGCCATGTAAAGGCTGTTCTAACAGTAGCTTAGAGGACAGTTTAAAACTTGCAGATACAGAGATGCTCTCTGGCTTCTCCAGATGTAGCTCAGTGCAAAGAATGCAGCACGTGGGAAACAACCATCTTCCAACTACAGGCACTCTGTGGTGACTACTAACACTTGTTCCTGCACTGAAGGGGAGATGAGAACTGCGTGTCAAACACCAACAAAGAGCATGCCAAGACACAGCCTATCCTTACTTGGAAAACTTCATATGGAATATAATCTCTGTTCCAAGTTTTTGTTTTATAAAACATGTTCCTGGCAGATGTAGTCAGGGGTGTACTTCCCTTTCACTGTCCTCTGTATCCCACCCACACACTTCTCCAAGGCTAGATGCTGTATCCACAAAACAGATTCAATATACGTCAAATCTGAAGTGGAAAAGAGTGCATAAAGCTCTGGAAGTTCATTAGTATTTCTGGAGTTCTGTTCCTACTTCTGAAGCAGTCATCACATATTTGCTATTAACATAAATTTATTCAACTATGAGGAAGCTGTTACAGCAATTCTCTACTTGCAGTTCTTGAAACATGTTGTGATGATTAAAAATCCCACACGCATTGAGAAAAATTTACAGTGCATAAATGTTGCAATATCCTCATACCCTATGCTCATTTGAAGTGCCCAAAGCACACTATGTTAAATTACACACTCTTGACTCTGTACTGAGTATTTTCTATAGACTATTGCATCCTGCCACCAACTACACTGGTCCGAAGTTTGCTAATTTAAAAAGCTCGCCTTCATGGCATATGGACTTCAGCTGCCTACGTGGATTTTCCAGTGAAGTCTGGATTTTGAGTATGATTGAATGTAATTAAACATTGGATACTTAGTATGTGCACGCACACATTMCACTCCTGCTTGATGTGCTGCCCAAAGGACAGAGTAGTCCAAGTATAATTTTTTTTGCTGTCTGAAATAGTTTCCTTCAGACCTTATTACATCAAAGTATCATAAAGTTACTGCTCTAAATACCTCTACATATATGATATGCCTATTGACATCTTCAAAGGACGGGGGTTTTTCTTAAGCAGAGGAAAATCAGCTTACAAGAGGATGAAAACTCTGTGGAAAAGATTCAGTGATAAAACACTTTTTCCCAGACCGAATGGTGAATGGTTCCTGAATGTCAACAAAACCAGCAGCAAGGAAGAAACTCTGTGTCCTCTTCCAGTAAACACATTTTAATTTCATGCCTTTATGACCATTCCAGGTTCTTAGATCATTGGTATTAATCAATCAATTATTGATCAGTTGTCAGACTGTGGCATAATGTCATTTTAAGGTTTGCAAACATGGGAAATTCCGAGCTGGAACAATTCACACTTAGGTAATAGACTATTCCTTTAATCAGAGCACAGCAGTACTAACAGTCAGGTACAGAGTCCTTTCCTGTCTCTAGTGTTCATTAAAACTAGGCTTTTTCTCTCACATACTCTTGTCAAGTCTATGGTAGACTGCCTGCAACTGATTTTTTAATCTTCGATTATTTCTTCCRTTTTTAAAAAAACATATTGAAGGTTATTTATTTATTGACTTTTAAATTAACAACTGCAGCAAGCAATCCCACCCAACTGCCTTTATTAGGGGCAAATCACTGGCTTGTATTTTCCACCTTTTCCTTGTTTGCTGCATTTGATGACCACGTTTGTCTGCTAGTGGAAAAAAGACAAGCGCTTCAAGTTCATATCCTGCATATTTCCTGTGATTTTACCTTACTTGTTCAATTATCCATTCTCTAGCCTGCAGATCCCAAACATACACCACCCCTCTCAGGGAAGTTGTGCCCTTCCCTGATAATTATTTCAGCTTGCTGTACTTCCTTGATCACTGCTGTACTTTTGGAACACTGCATAATTTTGGGGGTCAGAGGGATGCATCTCTCAAAAACCTGAAATATAGCCTCTTGAAAACTATTTGAAATCATTTTCTTGATCAGCTACAAGGAAGTAGACCTATCCTTGATAAACCATTATCTTTGACAGCAAATATTCTTCTTCCCAGGATCTTACTTGGTGATCTTCCTTGGTTCATAGAATCAAATTATAAGTCATGTTGGAAAGGAATTAGGTGGTCATCTACTCCAATCTACAGAAAGCAGAGTCGATTCTGAATTCAGATCAGGTTGCTCAGGGCTTTGTCAGGCAGGACTTGAAGAATCTCAAGGACAGAGATTCCACAGCCTTGCTAGGCAGCCTCTCTCAATGCTTAATTATCCTCACAGTGAATGGTTATTTCTCCTTAARACTGAGCCTCTTATGTCTTGATTTACGTACCCGGTGTCTCGTTTTCTGGCCAAGCACCTCAGTGAAGAGCCCAGCTCTACTTGATTGCCTCCTTATCTGTCATGGAAAGCTGCCATCAGGTTACCCTCCCCCCTTGAAGCATCTCCTCCAGGCTGAGCAAGCKCCATTTCCCCCATCTTTGCAAAGGATGTACGCTTCAGTTTCCAACTGCTTTGGTCACCCTCCATTGAATATATTCCAGTCATTCCATGTCTGTCTTGAACTGGGCTGGCAGAAAGAGGGGTTGTGGTGTTGAAATTTTAACACAGTATTCCAGGTGGGTTCTGACAAGTGTTGACAAAAAGGGGAATGGAACACTTCCATCAGTGTTCTGTCTGACGCAGTCCAGGATGCTGGCAGCTTTCACTGCTGCCAGGGGACACTGCAAGACACTACATTTGTCTACTGAACTTTAAACAAAGTTGCTCATCCCTTGCCCACCTCTGATGACACATGTGGCGCAGTTCCATGGAGAAGCTTCTCTCTTACTTATGCGTTTGTAAAACTATCCTGAACTTGACTTCCTAGATGCCGCCACAAAACCAATTGCTATTGCAAAAAATGAATTACAATTTCTCCTTACTTAATGGATTAACAATGTTTAATTACAGCATGGAAATATGTAAGACACTATCTCAGTTTAACTTCCACAACCACATCTAAAGTGTTGGAGAATGACTCAACTTAAGCACTAAGAAGAGAGGGAGAACTCACAGGCATTAAAAAATCCCCTCCCTCACCACAAGAGCAATCCTTCCTGTTTTCCCTACAGTGATGAAGAAGTAATTCTACTGTTCATGAGACTGAGAAAAATGAGATTGTAGAAATTTGATTCTGGCTCTGACAGGTATTTGATTGGGGAGATTATAGGCTCTAAAATGTTTGGAATAGAGATTGTACTTCAGCATTGCCTATGTTTAGGGAATACATTCGCCAGACAGTAAACACTACAGAAGAAGAAAATCACAGCTAAATAAAATAATAATTTAAACAGCAGAGATGCTTGTCTGAAATTTTTGTCAAAAATGCGATTGCTCACTGTAGTCTGACACGTTAGAGGCTAAGTTCTTTTGCTTGAACTGTTCTTGACAGATTTTAATGTTAATTGGTTTGGGGAAGATGCCAGGCAATCTAAAACATTTGCTGCAAAACAAATGTGAAGGAAATATGGCTCAGGGTGCTGAGTCTCACAATTCACTTGCAACTGCAGAGAACAAGCACCATTCTCTACAGAGAATGACAGAGCAAGACAAAGAAAAAAATAATTTAAAGAAGTGGCGAGTAACAAGCAACTGTGCCACAAGATTTACATGCTGTACATTAAGCAGCAATAAAACATTAATTTCACTATAGTAAAAACGCTGACTATAAACTCCAGCAAGGTCTCAGCAAAAGTACAAAGSCTTTGCAGTCAGCAGGATCTTTCTGTATACAAATTACCATTTATGGCTAGCAAAAAGAAAACASTCAAGAAGGTAAAAGTAATGGAAACTGAATTGTGAAGAAGTCCCTCAAAGGGAAGGCAAAAAAGGATGTCTCATCTCACATATTAACTCAAAGCATTCATCCCTTCTGCTCATTCCCCATGCCACAGCTGCAAATGCAAAGCTAGAACAGCTGAACTACAAACCACCCACTTTTATTTTGGGGTCTAGCAATGTTATGTCTATCTCAATACAATTAACAGACCAACAGGACCACTCTTTCCAAAGGAAGGGAGCTTTGAACTGCATTGGCATGCAACACATCTTGTGTTGGTTGTGAAGCAAGTGGAACCTCAGACTTCTCAGGGCCACATTCAACCAAGAGATCTGCAATTTCAGGAACACCCCTTCTCAAACAAAACAACCATGTCTTTCACTTTGCAGAAGGACTTAGCATCTCAACATGAATTGGAGGGGGGGGAGCTTTGAATCACAAAGTAGTCTGGATGCCCAGTTCTGGTTAATTTTCATTAACAGAGTGTGCACTTGTCTACTTAACAGTCTCACAAACTGATGAAAAGTTGAAAAAACATCTTTGGGTAAAGCTGCAGAGACATGGAGGTTAGCCAAGCAGATTTCTCTGTCTGGATGGAGATCTGCTTCCCAGATCCATTAAGGATACATGAGCACATGCAGTCTGCTGCCTAGTCTCTGTGTAACAAAATTTTAGTTCTGCATAGTCTCCACTAGCACTTCTGTCTGCTTCTAAAAGCTAGCAAGAGTGCATTTTTCCTTCAAAATGAATGGGTAAAATACTTCATTATTTAACCAAGATACCAAAAGTGCCCAAAAAAGGGGGAAGGAGCGGAGAATAATGAGAGTCTTTGTGTAGTACTTTTGAGTAACAGCTAAACTAAACCTATTTCTCCAATGAGTAACCAATAAATCAACATAAAGAGAGCTCTGGCCAAAAAGAGAAAGAAAATCTCATTTGTGCTTAGTCAGGAGCAGTGAAACACAGACATAACCAACTGCAAAATACCATCCTTCTCTTTCAGAAGAACAAATAGGATACACCGATTATCAGTCTCTCCACCATTTACAGAGAAACCCCAGCTATTTATCCAAACACAAAGGCTCAAAGGCARCCCAATGTTTAGCAGATAAAGGAAACAGAGATAACAGAAAAGGAACAAGAATTTTGTAGCAGCAGAGAATGCAAACAAAAATGAAAAGCTTTACTTCTCTTAAGAACAATTGAGGATCCAATGAAAAAAACCAATTAAATTCTTCCATATATCTAATTTTTTTTAAGTAATAGATCTTCCAGTAAAAGTAGCTTATAGTAAACATTTGCTGAATTATCTGTGCATGCAATTCCTACATTTCTTTGAAAGCTAAAATTTATCATTAAAAAGTTGCTAATTTTTTTATCTTCCGAAGGTATTTCCATCTTTAAAACCAATGTATTTTTTAAAACATTAAATTAAAACTTAAGTTTAAAAAAATAGCAAATGAAGAATTTTGCACAGAACCACTGACATCATGCCACCTGTATTAAAAAAAAAAATTATTTAAGAAATTGTAGTGATGACTTTCTAAAGCCTGGTACAGGTCATACTTTTCTAATTTAGTCTTTATATAGTACCAATTAAGCATTACTACTTGTCATTATAATGAAATGGTATCTAAGCATTGCAAGAGGATCATCTTTATCATAGAAAAAAAGTTTTACATACAGCTTACTTCATGAGACTGCTACTAATGAGCTATTATGAACTACTGCAAATTCATTAATGCTATTAATTCCCCCTGCCCCTCAACACTGCAGCAGAGACACACCTGACCTTTCCTTCCAGGACCATGTCCTCAGAAAAGGCATCTTCCATTTAACAGGGAACTAAATGCCTGAGGTCAAATCAAGAAAATATGAGCTTGCTCAACGTGCTCTTCCATAAAAAATCTCCACTACCACCCATTTCAGGCTGGTCTGCAGGAACTGGTCTGAAATGCTAAGCAAGCTTACCTGTGAGATAACATTATTGAATATAATGGTTATTTAGCACTACACTTTTTTTAGAAGAATATTTCCTGATGACAGTGTCAAGCCAAATAAATCATGTCTTCTAGCAGAGATGTAAACAGGATCTATTCTGTTCAGGATTTTTCAGAAGTGAGACTGGAAAACACAGAGATCTCTTCCATTATTTTCCCTTTTCTGGATGCAGTTACCACACAGCTACTACAGAAGCTTGTAAAAGAATTAGCAAATCTCATATACTCAAAGAGGTACACACATATTATATTGTGACAACATTTAACTCTGTGCCCCGACACGTGAGGTTGAACAACAGCACTGGCCCACGTGTTGCCAAGCTTGGAAATTTTTCACAAAACCATGCTACAAAACCAGAGAGCAGCACTTCTAGAGTTATGTGCAGACAGCTGCTTCAGACAGGTCTTTCTCATCAGGCTGGGAATTCAGCCTATTACCCATGACATGCTCTTAACGCTGTGGTTTACATGCAAATTACGAAAATCCAATTGTTCCTTCACCTACATGAGAGAACCTCTGAACTAGAGAGCCACAAGCCTGAAAGAAACTAGTCTGCCTCTGGAAGGGCAGGTGGGCAGCAATGCTTTCATTTCCTGTACACTGAGACTGCAAATCAAGAGAAAATAATCCCCACACACACCTTCAGCAACGTGACTTCATACCTTTCAGGGCTTTTTAAGAAGCCATTGTAAGAAATACAGCACCATATTTGAGACTGCTATAAGAAACCTGATAAGACAATGATTAATACTATCAGCACCYTAAAGACAAAAGCTATGTCCATTTTAAAGAAATATTCATTGAACAGATTGTAAAACCAAATTTATTTCTGATTATGATAGTAAAGTTCTCTGAAATCTCCTAAACTGGGAGAAATACAAACCAAATGCCTTACCATTGACAAACACAATTTTACAAACCAAAGACTTTATACTCTAATTCTATGTATGCTATTTCTTTTTTGTTACAACGTCAGTTTTTTATGGTCACTTATTTTCAAAGAAATTAGAAATACCATACTTAAATTTTTGTGACCTTTCCTGCCCCCAGCACAAGAATCCTCTTAGTATTTATAGGCTTCCACAGTAGAAATATGAAAGCAATATTTCTATCCAAGATTCAGTCCAGATATGCTTTTTCTCAGCCAGCTAGTCAAGTCTGCCCAGGCTAAGAAATTTCTGTCAGCCTTGGTTTTCACTAAGGAAAGTGTTTATTGTACGTGCAGTTAGTCAATGCCATTCTCTATGATTAGGGTTGACTGCCACAGGGGGACAGGCATGCTTTACACGTCAGTGGTGTATCCACCCTTCTAAAAAGTCTGCACTTGAAGTAAGAGAACACCAGTAAAATGTCTAAAATTACCATGCATACTCCATCCCAAAAAAGAGCAACAATTTTTTAGCAGCCTGGGTATGATAACAGCAGACTCCCTCCCACTTAGCATCCAAGAAGCTCCAGCAGATATTTGATTCCCTTGATATTTGAGGCAGAACAGCTCCTAGCAAGTCCCTTGTGTAAGGCAAATAGATGCTTTGCCTAGAATTGGTTTTGATTTTAGTTTTTTTGTTGTTGTTTTGGGATGTTGGTGGGTTTTCTTTGAGTTTTATAGTTTTGGGATTTTTTGGGGGAAGGACTGTGGTTGAGTTGTTTTGTTTTGGTGTTGAACTTACAAGTTATTCAAGTAGGGWTCTAACAGAACTGTTGCAACTATTTCACTTGAGTAGGGATGACTGATCCATGGATTTAGATTCTGTTATTTAGCATACAGCTATGTCTGCATGAATCCCTTGTGCTTTGATCTCCCAGATTCTCTGTCTTGGATACAGGCTCCATAATTGATCAGAGGGGAATTCAAGGGCAAAGTCAGTTTCAAACAACTACCTCACAAGAAATATTACTTTAATGGGACTACTGCATAGGATATATATTTGATGGGGCTCTAAAGTTTATTCAACACTAGGCAAGTACATTATTTAATAAACCATGTTGATGTATCACACCTTTAGCATTTCAGTAATTGAGATACTCTGCCCAGGTAAAAACCAAAGTTCAAAGCCCCATTGAAACCAGGCTCAATGGCTCAAATTAGTTTGTAGGAAATAAGTCAGCTGTGCTGAATAGCATGAAAGCCTCCGTGTTTTAGGTAACACACATCATTCATAGAAACTGCCATGCCTTTCCATTCAAAGGTATCACACCATTTTTTAATTTAAGGATTTCRTAGAGGTATAAATTATATTTCAACGATTATTTCAAAACAGCCAAATGGAGTAATTAGAATAAAAGGATTCTTAGCATTTGTTGTTTATTTTGGATAGCAAAAGGCAAAGATAATTGCTTGTGGTTTTTGTTTTTTGGGCTTTTTTTAAATACCAACTGTGTTTCAGGCAATTTACAAACATTAGGATTGTTTTAAAATGAAATGACCTAACATTTGCCAGATCTCCACTGCCAGAAAAAACAATTATGTGCAAAAAAGGTTTGAGAGATTATTATTAAAGCCCGTAACAGTCATAGCATTAAATGAGTCCAAACAGAGCTCAATGTTTTGCAACACAGCATTAAAGAACAAATGGGAAAAAAAATGATACCACACAGTAACAAAGACGCTATTACCGCTTTCAGATTCTGAAAACACATCATATACTCAGAGCTTCATAACATTGCTTAGCAAAACAGGTAGTCCATAAAGGAGGCAAAACACTAACAAAGAAATACTGATGAGTTTCACATAAACTGTGAGAACAGCTCAACTCCCACAGCCACTTGGTACATCCAAGCTCAGCAGCCAAAAGTCCAGCACATCAATAAAATCTCCAGATCCAGAAAACTGCAATATCATGGCAGTATCTGTGCAATATACAGTCGCTGTTCAGTTCCCCAGACCATAAAAAGTAAAGAATATAAAGCATGGGAGAATTCCAAGCAAGAGCAAGAATTAAGGATGTTAATACTTCTGTCCACAAACACATAATTGTCATAGAGAGATAGGATTTACGCATCCTAAAAATCAAAACGACAGGATTAATTTTAAGTAGTAGTTCACATAAAACTCTTTCCCAATTAATAAGACCAAAGATGTCCTTTCCTGCACAAAGCAAGACCAAGAATTACATTTGTGGAGAAATCTTTTCTAAAATCAAAATTATATTATTTTTTTCCTCACTGTGATGTAYCTAGGCTTACATCTTATACCTTTAGCAAAAGTAAACACAATAAAACATAACCAATTAAATTAGATTAATAAATTCAAAAGTGAATGGAGTCAAGCATATCAGAAGTCTGGCTGCACAGGATGTTTTCCACCATATTTGGAACTCATTTTGCACTTCATTTGATAAGCATCACCAGAGAGTAAGAAATACCCCTTATCTTCAGCTTTTGCTCAGTATCACTCAGTGCAGAGAGTCAGACATTTACTTAAGAAGTTTCTTCATTCTGTATTAAACACAGATCAATATTTTCCTGTCCAAGGCCATTGGTGTCCACCACACCTCCTCTCCCTCAGTGAAATAATCAGGGTCCCACTCCTACAGACTGGGACCCTGAAATTAATTAAGTTTAGTTGCAGTAAATGAACCACAGTCTGGAGGCTTACACTCTTTATCAGTAGGAGCAAGCACAATTGTCAAAGCCTGGAGTTAGTAACTTTCTAAATGAAGTTCTGTAACACACAGTTTTCTGAATGAAGATAAAGAAATAAGTGTAAGCACTTAATTGGGTAATGATTTATTTTAACCTAAACTGTAAATTTTCTTAACTACTGAAAACTAAAAAGCATTTAATTTTACTTTCTGAATAAAAACTTGACTTGTTTTCAAACCCTGTGAGAAAGCAAGCCCTTGTCACAGTTAAAATGTTGAGGAAATATAACAATACATCAGTGCTGTCATCTTATTGCAGAGGTTACATACTGCTGTCTCTTATCACAAAAGTTTCATACCTTCTTGGTGTTTCTTGTGTGCAGCTCCTCAAAACAGTAACTCTTCTTCACAAAGCAGCCAACTGACTCCAATTCCCAKCTCAACCAGCCACCCCACTCTTTTATAGCGCTCTTCTTCTCATTGGTCACAGCTGTGGCCTGTTAAAGTCAGGCCTGTTCCTAATCTTTGATAATTGGCCCAGCTGCGACTCCTTAGGGGTAAGATTACTTTCTACACTATCTTTATTTTCTTATATTCTATCTCCCTACATATCAGTAAATGTGGGTTRTAAGCATAAATCAATATTGTTTCAATGCCGTATGCATGTTACATGGTTTTTTTCTATTAACAGCCATATTTCATAATTATTTGATGGCCATGTTTTATAGTTATTTTTCTACTTATTGCAAGACTAGCCTGCAAAATATCTAAACATTTTACATYTTACATCCTATGTAAGCATTTCAGGAGAAAAGCTGTGCTCACAAAGGAACACAGGACTCCCTTATTCTTTTACTAGTCTCCTAGTCACTGGTTTGTATCTACATTATGAAATTCAAGTTATCTTAACTCTATGATGAGAGTCCTCTTAGCATAAGAACATATGGCAGGAAGCCAGCTGAACAATAAACTTCTATATTAAAATAAAAAAATTATACATTGACTTAACACTGGTTATGCTTCGTCTCTCCTCATCTTCCTCCAGGATCTAAATTAAATAATACAATGCTTCTTCCAGAATCCTAGTGAATAATAAATAGTAATTCTGATGGAGATAATTTCTTTGAAGTTGTAGGAAATCGTATTTTAAAGGAATTTAAATAAAACAAGTTAACTTGTGGCAAAAAATTAGAAATACCTGAAAAAATTATTAAAGCAAATAAGCCTGAGACTTCATAAGGTTGCCAGCATGCTAATTATTCATTTACCTTGTAATCTTTACGTCTTCATAATAAATGCAGTATTGGATGGGTTATCCATAGCATCTTTCAGACAAGTGAATTCATACACCATGTGTAGGATGTACTTCCAATAGAATGACTTAAAAAGATCTCTCTCCTACTCGAGAAAATTTTCAGCCCACATCCCTGCAGCTAAAAGAACAGATGACTAGACTCAGACTAATAAATTATCAGTTTACTGCTGGTGAAAATACATTTAACACTTTTAGGAATTGAATTTCAAGTTAATTTCGTTACAGCAAATCAAAATCCATTCATGTAAACAACATACATTTCTTTCCCACTGTCTATGTRCTTCAGTAAAGTCTACTCCTCCAGACTGATGTATGATGCCAAACATTTTTCTGCCTAGGTACAGTATGGCTTACACAGACATCCCACTGAATGAACTTTTCTAATACTATTGCTTTGTTACAATCTCCAGTCTCCCAGGCTTCTGTAGATCCACAGTACACACTTCAGCAGCTTTGGGGGAACAGTGTGCACACCACACCTTTTACCTCACAAATGCATTTATTATGAAAATGTAAAGACCACAAGGTAAATGAATAATTTACCATGCTGGCTCAGATAGAACCATGGCCCGTACAGATCTCGGACACTTCTGCTACCATGCATCCATATTTTAAACATCAAACTACATCTTGTGTTGGCAGAACAAAGCATCTTCATACCAATGAGACAACCTTGTGAGAGGCCAAGTTAAAGAATAACTGAGAAACCCCCAAATTTAAAAAGACTTCCCAGAGCCTAACACCAATGACAGAAAAAGATTCTTCTTGCATGAAGAGTAGCTTGTGTCACAGATGTTATTGAATGGAGGTACAAGTCAAACCACTGATTTCTTTTTCTTATTAATTCACCAGACTCATGACAAGGAGTGGAAAAAACAAAGCAAGAAATTAACAGTTACACACTGACTAGACCAGTGATGGCTGTGAAATACATGAGTGTTAATCATTTCTTTCCAGACTTAACTTTTCAAGTACCATGTACCTATTCAAACAAAAAGAATGGAGTCCTGAAAACCCCACAAGCAATCCACAGCTTTTTTTTCCAAACATTTGAGGAAGATGAAGCAAAAGTTCTGCCTTTATTTTCATTTAAAACAAAACTCAGAGCAACTTTTGTTATTGCTTTGACCTGATACCTATGGCATAAGGGTCTCCTGCAGGAAGACACAAACCAATAAACCCCCCTCCCTCCTCACACCCCACTCACACCCACCAGGCAGCACCACCGACACAAGCAGCGCTTCAGGACCAATGCACTGAAGAAGCATAACAACATCTTGGTGATTGAGTTTCTCTGTGTGTGTTTTTCTGCTTTCATTTGTGTTTCTAAGTGTTTTTCCAGTACTTAACTGCTCACAGATGGGATATTTGAGAAAAACATATGCAGCACCCCACCGAGACCCCATCAGAGTGCCATAATCCTCAGTTCCGTCAGGAGCGATGCATGCAATGGTTCACTGGTGAGCAGATGCCAGCTCTATGTAGAGAACGCTGCTCCATTACCGCGGTGCTCCTGTAGCAAAACTTCCAGGCGAGTAAGGCGGGTGTGCTTTTCAACAAAGCTGCCTTCACTCACTCACATTCTTGCTTTCATACCCAAATGTTCACCAGCACCAAAACTCACTGGTCTGAGCAGCCTGCCCRGTGGTGAGGCTGCAGGGTCAGAGTGTCACTGGCTTCCACCCATGGCCTCTCAGGATGATCTGGGAGCCAAGGTGCTGGCAGGATGAGTCCTCTTCCTGTCAGATGGCAGGCATAGGCAGCTATGTGTGGCTTCTTCCAGCCTTCAAGAGCTGCCAGGTATCAATCTTTCCATCCTGAAAGCCACCAGGGCCTAATCACTGCCCCTTAACCCAGGGTTCAGGGAAAGCTGCATTTAGACTTTGCCCTTCCTATAGCCCCTTTGCTGCAATTTATTCCTCCTGGTGCTTTCATACCCATACATTCCTAACCAGATCATCTTTAACAATACTGCTGGAATTTTCTGCACATGCAATAGGAAGGATCAGACCCCACTGATTTTTCCAGCTACATCTCAGTCCATGGCTAGTACAGGAGACTACAGGATGATATTTTCAGAAAAACAAAATCCATTCTGGGTCAGCATGCAAAAAATAGCCTATCACAGAATTTTCTTCCTAATCCCTTTGTACTTTGCAGACACCCTAAAGTATAAGGTCATATTTTCTGTCTTAATCCCATATCAAGGAAACATTTTTGTGTACTTACAGTTTTTTAAGGCCTGGTAATCTTTTTACTCACCAAATCTAGTATTTCTTTACAGAAGTTTATAGCCAGTTACTTAATCCTCATAAAAATAAGTTAATCAGCCTTTTCTTGTATGAGATAGGATTTAACATTGTAAGGTCCATTATTTTTTTTCCAGGAAAATATCAGCCAGGCATAAGAGCACAGAGACTTCCCCAGTCCTGTGCGCACAAACCTGACTCCCACTGCATTCACTGCTTGCAGCCTACTTACTGCACATTAGGGGAGTAGAGGCCCAAATTCAGGACAGTGCATTATACTGGAAGAAGCAGCAGCTTTATACTGAAAGCTTTATCACCATCTGCAAATTTACAATTCCTAGCTATGCATGTATTTTGACTCACTTGATTCTTTTCCAAGCATTCCTTGATATAATTCAGAATCAGCCTTCCAGCTGAACTGGTTTCTTGAGCAGCTATAACTGATGCATTTATTCATTAGCTTTGGTAAGGCCCTAGGCACAGTGACAGCATGAATAATATACAAAGTAAAGCCCAAMATGGTCAAGAAACACCATATTTATTACAGAAAGCAAATAAAATGGGAATGGGGAAGTGGGGTGTCTCCCCCATTTCTCTTTTTAAGAAACATGTACAATCTACAATCTCGATAGGCAGGATAAGCAAGTTCCTTACTTTTCCCTAGATGTGTGCATATTAGAACATAAATGAGCTGAAATACATATGGCATGTTCTATTCAAATACTCCCATAAAACTGCATAGACTTCTATTAACTTAAATTTAGAAAAATAAACTACTTGCAATTTAGTTCTAAAGTTTATTCCTTCTCTGTGATCTCCAATAATTTTGCTCATAACTCATACAGAGGAAAGGAGGTCACACAAACCTTGTAAAAAACTAATTGGAAGCAATAGTCTGAATTCATTAGTCCTATAAAATTTTAATTTAATCCTCCAATACAACATAAACAGTAACAAGTATTCTTATCAAGCTGAAACACCTCTAAAACTTTCAACCAAATATCTTTCATGCATAGTGGGGCTTGTCCTCTACACTAAATAAAAAGAATCATCACCTATAAGACCTTCTCTACCCTCTCCTTTGCCTCAAACAGAAGTTTATCTCATATTTTTCAGCAAAGTTCAGGTTGTATGGTCATTGCAGCATTATGAATTTGGCGAGTTTAGGGGTAGCAGAGGCTTTGGGGTGGGAGGAGAGCTTTATAGTGTGCTGTCATTTAACTCTCATTTAAGGGGGAGGAAAAAGGCTGCCAGGCTGTTTCATCTTCTCACTAACACCTCAATAAAATTAAAGATATATTTAATATAAAGACTAATGTCTTAATAAAATTAAAATAGACATAATCCTTTACTAAAAGCTAAAGCCATATATAAAAGGTTCTGTAAATCTATAAAGAAGCATAGAGGTTTTTTTTATTAATAAAGAGAACGAAAACATTTTTTATACAGACCATGTAATATACCAAATAATATATAATACACAGGATTTCCTACTTACCTTAGAACTTATGTTCATTGTAAAACTACTCTAAAATAAATATTACACCATGATTTTTTGCTATTTATATTGTGGTGTTCCTTTAGTCAGCACTGTAAAATTCAATTTAAGAATTGTACAGCAGGGTTAAATACTTAGCAAGAAAATTAAGAGTCTTGATGACCTCCATACCACAGTGTTTCACAGGCTCCCACTGGACACTGAAATCACTGACAAATAAGCATTATATTTTTCTGCAGTTCACAATGGGAACAGAATAAAATCAATGCACATAATAAGTGATGAAGCTGGCTATTGAACCAGTTATTTCAAGTAATATTTTAGTATTTTTATGCTAGTTTTTTATATATATATGAACACTATATGGTCATCTCAATATGCAGTTTTTTCCTCCATAATGTATAATGTAGGGKTTTTTTTTTGATTTTTAAAAAACATTTCCAGAGTAAATAGCAACACCCATGATTAAACTGAATTGTCTGAGATCATTAGGCAGGATATACACAGTCACTCCTTCATTAGCTCTCTCTTTGAGTAAATAACAATGGAAGTTATTTACAGATGCTAAAAATCAACAGCAGACACTCTTTACTTACTAAAAAGTGGCACCATAAAAATAACTGTACAATTGCAAACAGAAGAAAGCGAGAAAGAAAGACAAAACATAAAAAAAAAATCTGGAAAGAATTCAGTAAAGAGAAAAAAATTAAAAGACCCCAACACAACAACAAAACCCTCACATCCAACCAAAGAGAAAAAACCCCACACCATGCTACTAAGACATCCAGTAGGGACAAAATAAASATGTAATTTTACCATAGATTAAAAACCCGGTTTCTTACTTAGCCTCATAACATCTTGTCTGAGCTAATCCAGTGCTCAGACATTTAGTAATGACCTATCAGGCATTACTGTCCTATCCTGAAGATCCTTACGACAAACAGTATTGCTTCCAGGATTGTAGAATGGAAAAATCCTCCCTAAATCAAACGGATCTATGCAGTTTGCTGCCACRACAGCCATGCCCAGCCACGAGGGCTCTCCTTGCCAAGGCACACTTGAACAAAAGTTACTCAGTCTTCCTCTCACACTCCTGTCTCCCACCCATCACTTAAGTTTTTTACCAAGGAATATCTTCCTCCCTGGTAAAATCTGATGCTTTCTTAATGTAAAAATCATTCAGGCTTCTCTGGGGACCTCCTGAGAGGGAAAGGTCCAGAGAGCTGTATGTCAAAACCTCTTGTCACTCAGAGCTACATGGTCAGAGCAGGCACTTTCATTCAACTTCATGTGTTTTCCTCACTGCTTTCATCCCACAAGCACAAACAGCTAGGAAAATGCTCCTGGATTCACTGTAGGTAGAAGCATGCTCACAGCAGGTCATGCCTACCTTGGAGGTGCTAGAAAGGCCAGGATGCATACAGAAACCACTTCCATCATCAGCAACAGCCTGGGATCCCCCAGCAAGCAAAATTACTCCATCTCATACCTGAGCACTGCCTACAGTGGAATAGGACATGGAATTGGAAAGCTGGACACAGAAGTCAGAGAATGTCCAAAACCTGGCAGTAATCTAGTAGAACAGATGGGTAATTCATAGATAAGACCACCAGTCCTGAAGAGAGCCCATACCACCAGGACCTAGTGCAAGAGGATGACAACTGGCACATTCTTTTCAGCTATAACACAATATTATTTCCATAGAATAGTTTAGATTGGAAGGAATGTTAAAGACCATCTAGTTCCAGCCTCCCCACCATGGGCAGAGATACCTTCCAATAGATCAGRCTGCTCAGAGCTCCATCTAACCCGGTCTTGAAGGCTTCCAGGGAATGGAAGACCCACAGTTTCCTTCAGCAATCTGTTCCAGTGCCTCWCCACCCTCATTGTAAATAATTTCTTCCTAATATCTAACCTAAACCCATCCTCTATAAATTCAAAGACATAATCCCTTGTCCTGTCCCTATGGGACCTTAGAAAAAGTCCCCCTCCATCTTTCCTATAGGCCCCCATTATTATGGAATGCTGTGATAGTATTTGCCTGGAGCCTTCTCTTCTCCAGGCAGAGCAATCCCAGTTCTCTCAGCCTGTCATCACAGAGAGGTACTCCATCCCTCTGATCATTTTTGCGGTCCTCCTTTGGACTTGTTCCAACAGGTCAATGTCCTTCTTATGCTGGGATCACAGAGCTGGATGCAGTGGAGTCTCAGCAGAGCAGGGCAGAGGGGCAGAATTCCCTCCCTCACTCTGCTAGCTACACTTTGGATGCAGCTCAGGACATTTTTGGCCTTCTGGGTCCTTTGGACTGGACATTGCTGGCCCATGTCAGGTTTTGTTCCCCAACACCCCCGAATCTTTCTCCACAAGGCTGCTCTCAAATGATTCTCCACCCAGCCCCTATTTGTTCTTGGGATTGCCCTGACACAGGTGAATTTTGTTTGCAATACTTAAAAATGCAAAGACTTTTCTTTACACCAATTATATACATCCTCCAACACAACCTGTAAAACCTTGTCTACTATGAAGACACCTTTCCCACTCAAAGTGAAGTACACCTCAGCCAACAGGCTCAGCAGAGAGCTGGAACTTCACATCAGCTCTGGTAAAGCCTTAAAAATATTAGCAAGTTAGGATCCATACGATCCATACCCTTTCTGCTGAACMTATGAAAAGGGCATATTTCACAGCTACAGCAGAAACCCAAGCTCCTCACATCAGCAAAAAAGCCCGGCAAAACACAGAAATGCAGAGCTGGCCTTAGCTGGAGTCAGCAAGCAAAGATGCCTGGTTGCATTGATGGACCATGTAATAGGCTTGATGCTTTGATGAATATTCACCCTTACAGACCTTTTCTTCACCTTCTCAGACAGCTTCCAAAAATACCATAGGAAGTTATTTGCAGTGCAGTGCCTCTCCTTTGCCAAAGTTTTCTACAACACTAAAGCTGAATATAATATTTTGAGTGGGGGAAAATCTAGATAATGGTGAAATGTCACACTGAAGASAGAAGCACAGAATAGAACAATGTTTCAATAGGATTTTTTCACCACACTATAATTCATCCAATATATAAAATGGAATGGCTCTGCAATTGAAACAAATGTTTCATTAAACTCAAATTTTCTATTTTATCAAAATTTAAGCAACTCCACATCTTAAAAGTTTGCTCCTAATATAAATTTTATTCCTTTTCAGCACTTGTGGTACTTAAGCTTACTAAAATATAACAAGTTAATATCTGGTAAAGATCATTTTAATTTACAAAAGGTTGAAGGTTGCAAATGAGTGAATTTATTTAAAGGTATACTTGAAAATTTACATTGACATTTGAACGTGAGTTTATTCTGTGCACACCAAAATAGATTGGCTCTTTTACCTAGACACCTGAGAAATCACCCACTTCTAAATAACAGCAAGCAGATGGAGTAATTTCTAATTTCCCAAAATTAGCTGCAGAAGAAGCTTATTAAAGCCCTGTAGTAAATGTGCAACTTCATGTTCTTCCTCAAACTTCAAGATAAATATGACATTAAATGAAAGGACTCATTTTAATATAACATTTAGGAAAAATTTTTGACTAATTTTAACTGACTTCTGAACCATGTCTGAACTGGATGCTAATGACAAATAGTTGGCGTTTATTTGCAAGTGTTGTTCCTGTATCATAGATATACTCATCTGAGCCTGAAAAAATACACTCCATCTCTTCACAGAGTGGAAGCAGCTGCAGTGACAACTCATTTTTGGCAACTTTAGTCCCTATCTACTTGTAGATAGCAGAAGCAGCCTCAATCACATATTAAAACTAATTAACAAACCCACTAAACTACACCATAGCAAATACAGATGCCAGCTTCATCAGCAAGAGCAAATATCTAACTCTTACATTGCATTTCCACAGCAATTTTGAGGGAATTTTATGGCAGAGGACAGCAGGCATGTCCACCTCAGATCTTCACATGGATCTCTCACCCCATCTTTTTCAATTCATTGCAAAGGCAGGTAATCTGGACTGCGTGCATTAGACCACGACATTAAAATAAAACAAATAATTATTGCAGGAGAAGTATTACAATTCAGCAGATGCCACAATACTGAAAATAAGATCCCATTTCTGTGCAGTGCTGCACAAAGGACATTTATGCATTTTTTTTGAAACTTCATGCTAGGCAGGAGAATTTTCTGTGTTCAATACAAGAGAGCACACTGTGATTGAGACCCCACAATAGGAGCAGAAGCATGAAGTGCTGTAACAGCAGCATTAGCAGTACAAAGCAAGCCACGGTGCAAAACAAATCTTTTGCATGTGACTTGCCTGCTTTGGAAGTGGAGGGACTTGAGAAGAACAGGGTTGAACAGAACAGTTGATGAGGAATAAAAAATTAAAATCTTGTCTAGTGGGTCTGAAACTCATTACACCTTGAAATGCCCAAAACCAATGGTTTTTGGTCAATCAGCACTGAATGCTTCAAAAGCAGGTTAAAAGTGAGGCAACCACTGTACAGTGAGACATCCTCGAAAATCCTGCTCAGACTTTTTCTTTTGTACCCTTCTCCCACTGAGAAGAGAAATACGGAGCAAGAAAACCCAAGAGGTCAGGACATGAATGCAAGAAGTCTTGAAACCTGAGAGTGCGATAATCTGGAAAAGGAAGAGCTTTTTTAAACCACCAGGAGCAGTTCTGACGATCCCATACATAGGACAGCAGAGAAGCCAATGCTGCTGCAAAAGGACAGCAAAGGCAGCCCCCACTCTCAGGAGTGGAGTTGAGAAGGACCACAAGTTTTCTTTTACTATGGACTAGCAACAGCATGCATACCCTCACTGCTTAAAAAAAGTAACATCCTTAAGAATGTTTAAATTAAACTAATGTGGCTCAGATGCAAGAGGAGCTTTTTCTTGACTCAAGCCCTACTCTATCTGGAATTACCACTAGCACCACCACCTTAAACCCTGTTATACTTAGGAATCAGATAAATCACCCAGATCAGACTACACAGCACAAAAAGGTTCTTAAATTGATATATTACTTTGCTAATTATCAAGAGGTAAAACTTCCCAAAGCAAGCCAAACAGAGTAGAAGATTTTCTATTTTAAATTATTCCATAATAATAGTAATAATAATAGTAAGAATAAGAAGCCCTACTACATGATATAATAGTAAACCTAAACTTGGTAATGCAAAGTGCTGTAATGCGGTCCCAATCCAGCAGACGGAAAGCTGAATTAATCTCTGCTGTTACACATGGGCTTGTTAAACCGCAGCAGAGTGAAAACAAAAAGACCATGTTATTATCGCTCAGCGATGCCACTGAGAGCCCAGTGGGGAGCCACGACACCTCGCATGAACCACGCTTATTTCACAGCRCTGCTGTTGGCAAGACCCTGTGAAGAGCATCTGAAACAAGTGGTGCAGTTATTCATGAGCTAAATGAATGCCAGAAACACCACAAAGAGGATAAAGGGATAGCGAAAGAAATTTGCACCTCTCTTTTCGTCTGGCAGAACCAGTAGGTGGAAGAGACAGATCTGTTTCTCTCTATCCTGATGTCTGCATTGGCACGGAGGTTTTGGCCAAACCAGGAAACAGCTTCGGCTCTCACATCCACTCTAAAACTGGGCTTGAAAACACTCTCAGTGCCAGAAGAGAGAGAAGGAAGCTGAGGACTTTTCCTACAGCTCCACGGATCAATGCATGTATCCTCTAAATGATGAAAACCAAACAGCATAAACTGGAGCAAAGTCATTATACAGGATCTATCCTTACAGCAGGGATAGAGTGGAGAGACTTTCTGTAACAATGACCTAGACAGATATTAAMGTAGCAGGTGTCGCATACATCTGGGAGACGGACAAAGCACTATTAATCTCAAAGAAAAATAATGCAGCGTGATAACATGACATCTGGTCATGCACAATAAACACACTGTAAAACATTTATTCCTCCCTATTTGCTATGTAAGCAATGATGCTTTTAATTATCCACATCAAATCCAGGTTCAGAAGATGGCAATGAAAACATTTGAAAAATCTGGAAAATGCTTACACATGTACTTTATACTTAGTAAAAAAAGGGTATTAGTGCTTGTGGACCTGATTCTGTCCATGTTTATCAAGTTTCCCTCTTGAAGTCAATGGTTATCTGTGCACAGGAGAGAGCACATTTTTTTAAGCAGGATTCTAAAAGTGAAAATAAAGTTCTACCAATGTCATTTCAAATCATGTTTGAATCTGGCTTTGTTCTTTTGTTCTTTGTTTGAGCATTTCTGTACCCTTTTTGAGAGTTATTTGCCTGTTTTTAGTCCATTCAAAAAAGAGATGGTTTTACAATGTCTTAAAAAACAAAAATAATCACAAGATTCAATGACACTTTCCAACTGCACAGAGCAAGCACCAATGCGGAATTAAGCATGTTTGGTCATCAAGAACATAAACATTAACTGTTCTGAAAACAGCAGCAGTTTTTCTTAAAGTAAGCTAAAAAAAACAAAAAAAAAAAAAAAAAAAAAAAAAAAAAAAAAAAAAAACAAAAAAAAAACCCCAACAACACCAAAAGCAAAGCAAACAAGCCCACACAAAGGCCACCCCAACACTCCCATCCTAGTCAAGTTAAAATGTCTTTCTGAACTATTCTGAACTCCACTAATAACTAAATATATTACATTTATGGGTGTTTATTTAGAACTATCAATCAGTTCCTTAAACAGTCTTGAAAAGAAATAAAATTCTTTTTATAGTGTAYAATGTTCTCCTTGCTGAATTTTCTACTGTATCTCCAAATGATGACAAAATCCTGCTTAATGTGTTCTATAAGTCAACATATTTCACCAGTTTCAGGAACCAAAAAAAGGTCATACTCTTACATTGTTACACACATCATTTCACTCTGAAGTAAAGCTGGTGCTATCACATTAGCTGCTAATCACTAAGTCCACTCCCTCTTCTGCTAAAAATGGAGTGAAATTTAATGGATTTACCATAAGGAAGGGTGCAGAAAGCAAACTGTCAGCAAACTGGACTGAATCTTGTCCTGATTACTTCAGCTTGGAGATGTTTCAAGACCCATTACATAATGCTCTTTTATTTCACCTGACATGGCAATTGCTCTTTCAAGCATGATTTATATAAATCGAGAAAGCATCTTTCCGAAAGCCTTATCTTCAACATAGCAGTTCCACCCCCTGCTTCAGAATGACAGTTCTAGGCCCAGATCATGGTGCAAAACTGGTCCCTGCAGCTGTCCAAAGACTCAATTCATTCAGAACACACAGTCCAACAGCAGCATAAAACCCATGTCTCTCTTGACAAAGCTCAAAGGAGAGGCTCAAGGAAAGCTTCACACCGTTTGAGTGATTTCACAATTTATCCACTGCTTAGGAGAGAGCCTTTGATGCTTTAGCCAGAGCCCTCAGAGAACACTTTAAGAGGCAACAGAGAGAATAAAAGCTTGACTTTCAGACAAGCAGGTGGCTGCTCAAGGTCCACCAGTAAACAGTGGTATTTATCTAAGATTTCGAAACTTCACCTCTGCCTTGAGGCACTAGGAGACCATTATTGCAATTTCCTCCAAACTCTCTGAAACAAATACTAATACCAGAAAAAAAAATCCATTATCTCTGGATTTTAAGAGGCCAACAGTCTGACAATCCAAATAAAGTGATTACAGGGCAGTGTTAGCATCCTCTGAAAAAAAGGATCCTATGAACAAAGACTGCTTGAGTAACAAGCTTGAGTAACCTAACACAACTGAAGGCAATGCCTCATCTCTCCAGACAAAAAAGAAGCAGTGAAACATGGAAGAAATAGTCCAAAGTGAAAACAGACTCAGAATTTCATTCTTGTGATAAAYAGCCCAATGTATTTTTTAAAACCCCAAGAGCAGTAGTGCCTTTAAGYCAGGCTTCTAATTAGCCACACATAATTGAAATATGCAGCTGTTAAAACTCTGAGGATAAAAATAAGCACAAGAATAATTTTCTACTTGCACGTGCATTTCGCTGTCAATTAGTAATGAGATGCTCTATTTCTGAATGCCTAAGTTCACTAAAGATCTGTTACTACTATAATTGAGGGAAAACAGAAAAAAGTCTCATTGTCATCTGACCCATTTCAATTTATAAGTGGAAATGATTGTTAAAAAAGTGACTGTTTTCATCATTAAACTCTTAGAATAATTACGTTGTTCTGAACCATGTATCATCATATAACAAATAATTTCGAAACCATTTGAAGATGCCTAGGTTACACTGGTCATCACTCTTCAGAGAAAACATCATCACAAATTTCCATTGTATTTTGAGAGAAACCAGGATTTAAAAGACTTATCCATGCTGTCTTAGAATGAGCTGGACGCACGAAGCTCATGGGGCCCACGTATTTCATTTATTTATGAAGCAGTAAAATGCAACATGTTACAAAAAAAAAAACCTGTTTGGCAAACTCCCCATTTTAATAATGGCTACTATAAATTCCCAATAAACATTCCTAACACAGTTTTAGTAAATGCCCAGAAAAGTAACAAATCTCACACTTAGCAGGTAACAAAATAACCTGTGTTCAATATAAATACTGGGAAATGGATAAGAAGGTAGATACAAAACATTACATATTAAGCAGCACTACCAACAGTAGAAGGCCAGGATTTACAYAGGGATGCATGCCAGGATATATGGCTTTAACAGTAGACTGATATGACAGAAATGCATGAGAAAGAGCATCACTTTCTGTTGCTAATAAATCTAGCTCTGTGAGTAAAAATTGATACAAATTACCCTTAATTATCTATCATTAAGAATAAAAAAAAAAGTGGCATACAACGTAATACATCAAGGTTCGGAAAAGTGGAATCTTAATACTGAACTTGTAGGTGTCTACATTGTTAAAACAAAAAGCTACTCAGTAGTCATTTGGATTTTATAAAGGTTATCTGTAGTTTTTACTGCAATCTTAGGAAGAGATCTTTATTTCTTACGCAAGAAATTTGGASAAGAACAAGCTAGAAATATCAATCCCTTTTTTCCCCTCGCTCTTTAAAACATAAACAAATGCTCTCTTGCTCTTCATAACACGGTTAAGGCATTTAAAATTAATAAAGTTCAATTAGCACACCTGTGAAGCCTAAATTAAATTTCAGAAGTGCCAGTCAGGTAAGAAGTCAGCTGCAGGAGAAACATGCTTACTCTCAAATTACAAACCCAAGCACCACCACATTTCAAGGGCACTGGAAACCTGTGTTCTACACACATGGAAGAGTGTAAGCCTCATAACTCTAGCTTTTTATAATATTGTTAAGAAACTAAATGGCACATACCTTTTCAAGTATCTGGATATTCAGATATTGCCAAGTACCAAAATACTCAGTAAGCCTTTCTTGGTTGTAGAGTCATGTTTAGGAACAAGTTCTARAGTTATGACAGAGAAGGTTCCCAAAAGGCCAGCAGGACCAGGGCAGTGACTGACCCTCTGTACTCAGCCCTTGTGAGGGCACAACTCAAATCCTGTGTTCAGTTTTGGGTCCTTCTCTGCAAGAAGGACATTGAAATGCTGGAGTGTATCCAGAGAAGGGCAACCAGGATGGTGAAGTGTCTGGAGAAAAAATCTGATGAGGAGCAGCTGAGAGAACTGGGGTGTTTAGCCTGGAGGAAAGGAGACTCAAGGGAGACCTTACCACTCTCCACAACCACCTGAAAGGAGTTTGGAGCCAGGTGGAGGTCAGCCTCTTGTCCCAAGTAACAAACAACAGAACAAGAGCAAATGAMCTCAAGTTGCACCAGGAGATGTTTAGATTGGATATTAGGAAAAAGGCCTTCACAGAAAGACTTGTCAAGCATCAGAACAGGCTGCACAGGGAAGTGGTGGAGTCACCATTCCTGGAGGTGTTTAGAAGATGTCTAGATGTGCTGTTGTCCAGTAGGGACATGGGTCAGTGGTGAGCTTGACAGTGCTGGGCTGACGGTTGGACTCAATGATCTTAAAGGTCTTTTCCAACTTGGATGATTCTACGATTCCATAACAGAAATGCACTATACAGAGTAATCCTTATGCAAAATCCAGAGGTACTTGCATTTCTTTCTGAACAGAATGTCATCATTTTAAGGCTACCTCACCAAAGCAGCTTGTTTTAGAAAATTATAATAAGCATTTATTACAAAAAGAACCCTGCATAATTTGACTCTGTCTTCCTGTGTTTCTCAGTCATATTTGGTGAAATAATGCACCAATGAAGAAGTTCACTTCTGCAGCTTAGCAAACAGCAGCAGAGTCAAAACCAACTCCATCTTCTGCAAATTTTGTTACCAGTTAACACTTTTTTTAGTCGACTTTCTAAAAAACCCACATTCATTAAGAAGAAAGTCAATTAGCCAAGATTTGGAACAGACATTTATGACCCTTGCTATTCTAAGACAAATTCTAACCCAAGAGATAGACAAACTAATGACCAAGACAGAGAATTATCAAGAGCCTACATCCAGCATCTTTTACTGTATATTAACAAGGATCCTATTGAAGCCAAAATCTCCCTTGTGCTTTTGAGAAGTAGATAGAAGTAAAAACCTAAAAACACTAAGAAAAGGTAATCAAATGCTATGATTTGCCTTCTGGTGCTAGTTTTGTGGAATATTTCAACACAAAGATGGAAACCCAATTGTTCATGAATTTCAGATGGTGAAGGAAGAAGATCTTTACAACTGCACATGAGATTCTGTTCATGATTTTAAATTTCATAAGGTTCTTACATTGCACCATCATGAAATGAAAACAAATTAAACCAGGGTTTACTCTACCTATAAATATATGGTTCTCTTGGAATCATCCCAGAACCAATGGTAATAGAAGCAGTAAATATCAAAATTTTAACCAGTAGTATTACCTTTGATGATTTAAGTAGAAATAAATGAGCCTCAAGTGTTCTTTCAAAGGCAAGGACAGAGTATGCAAGCAGCACACTGAACTAGTGAGCAACTGAGAACAATTTAAAGAATCTTCTGAAGTGCATTAACTCAGTAATGAATTCAGAAGTAACAGCAGAGTATACTATCATTTGATATCCACAACAGTTTACCAATCAGACTATTTATGTATTTTAAATGTATATGCAACATTCAAGAAATATATCCAGACAATTGTAATTTGATGGTTTTATTTCCATGATGAACTACAACAAGTATTAAAAGTCTAAATTCATTTCTAAAATCAATTGTTCATATTAGCCACCAACTCCAAATCYCATTGTTTTATTTGCTACAAAATCAAAAAGCCATCCAACAGAAAYCACTTTCCCAAGAGGTACTAACAGTCTGCAATAATTTGATTCATCTGGCAAAGGAAAACAGCTTGAGCTTCTTTATCATCTTCTGCAGGTGTGCTTTCTAGATCATGATTCACTCCAGAAAGACCCTGCCAATACACCTGCAGTGTCTCAGCTGACTGCACTGAAGGGCAAGAATCCTTAAACTTTGGCTGTTGTGTGGGCTTTTTTTGGTTTTTGCGGGTTTTTTTGAGATTGTTCAACTAATTTTTAATCCAATAAACAGCATGAGATTGTGTCTGGGACAGACTCATCACTCCTTCTTTCTTAATCCCCAAGTTTTGCTCTTCCCTAGAAATGACATCAGATTTTCTCTGTACTTGCATGATTAGCTTCATAAAAAACCTTTTTGGTAAAGCAAATTGATTTTGTCAATTGTGCCCATTAGCCTTGCCATTCCAACAAGTCAATATTTTACTGGGACAATCTTTAGCTAATGTTTTCATCATTTTTCTCAGCACCCTATTCAAAATTAGCATATCCACTTAAGAATATATGCTACCTTTTTTTTTAGAGAAGTTTTTTTCAGGCTCCTAAGTCTGCAATGTTCTTAAGGTCCTCTTTAGGTAGATCATGTAATTGATTTACGCGCAGCACAATTTCTGTAGACTAAATAAAGATCTTGATCATAATGGTAAAGGTTGTTAATAATAATGTGTTGTTAATACATACAAATTATTAAATTCCTTTGGAGATTATATAATTTGGGGCAAATCCCGCTGGTTTCACTCATGTAAAGAGTTCCATTGATGTCAATAGAACTTTGAGAGTAAATATGAACAAGATTGTGTTGACCAAAATACAAAGATCTTCCATACCTTGAAGGGTGGGGGCAATGGTCCTAGGTCATATACAAATCCCCTAAGCCATCACATCTTACAGCAGAAGCTTCCAAATCCCTACAAAACTCTTGAGAACATTCTTCTCCAACTTCTAATTTGTGCTGGTGGTTGAAACTTTGAAACAGTCCTTTATGTTTAAAGGCACATCATTACTGTCTATAACCACTACAACTGCTGAGGTTGTGTGCAAGGCTGCCATCAAGAAGAATTCCTAGCAATATTTCAAAAAAAATACGTGAGCACACCCAGGTATTTTTGGCACACCTACACAGAGAGAGACAGCAAACAAAGCATATGTCATGTCTCTTACAAGGTGCAGCAGGAGCAATTACAAGCCAATTGCTTCTGATAGTGTCCTCATCGCCCCTAGCTACAGATGACTGGCATTGATGCAGCTTGATACATTGTTCAGTTGGCAATACTTTGTCATGTACATGTTTAACTGCTAGAAAACAGTGTTTATTAGAAAAAAAAACTGACCTAGTTATTCTTAAATTGTAGCTACATGACAAGAAGTCAATTAGAAGTAACTACTAAGAGAATCTGTTTCTGGAGCTTCTACTCTGCACCAATCTCCATTACTGAACTCCTCCCCTTCCTCCCTGTTCTGTTTTTGGGTTTTGGAGTGAGGAGGAGGTTAGGTTGGTTTTGGTTTTGTTTTGCTTCCCTTTAAAATGCAGTGTGTTCCTAATGCTAGCTGGAGCTTTTTAAAACCTGGCAATGGTGAAGGGTGAGATTAAGAGTCACAAAGGAAYGGGAAAATCTACAATTTGTAGACATCCTCAGTCGGCCGGTACAAGAAGCCTTCGTCAAATAAACACTACTTATCTTAATGTATGCTCTGTGTGACATTAGAAACATGATGTATTATTCCCATTTGGAGAAATTATAAACAAAGATTACCCAATTTTCTAAAAAAAGAATTCCAGTGCCAGTCCTGTCAATCATACAGTGCCTAGTATAAAAAAAAAGCCTGCAAAAAAGATTATTATCACAGAGTAGGAAGACTTTGGATTCAAATTTAAAGGAGCAGGGATTTTAAAGGTACCTGAATTACTGGGAGGAAGAAAAGCTTTCAGGGCCCGATCTCTGACCTGCACTTCTCCATTTCTGACATTAGTAGTGCAGGACACAACAGCTTCTTTAACCAAAACCAGTTTTTGGCACCCTCTAGAGGTTTTGCTCCCACAAAGAAACAATTCAGAAGATAGATACTTATAATAAAATTTAGAAGAGCTTACAACCCAGAACTCAAGTCTTGAACCAGTGAAGCTTTTTACAAAAAGGTTTATGCAAGAATGCAAAGCTAATGCAAAGCTAATACATCATAAAATCAATTCTGGTTTCATTCTTTGTGATCACATTGCTCATCTCAGTCCATCAGCCCAGAACTTTTGGATTTGTAAGAACAACTAGAAAAACAGATGACAATTAATTCTCCCCTGTTAAAACATAGGGAATCACCACATAACTCTGTCTTTATAAAAATAATGTTTCACTTAGTTTATAAGAAAATTAACCAGCCTGGAAGTCCGCTAGCAAAATAATAGCTCACCCATCTATGCAACAATGTAAAATAATATTCTAAACCTCTACTGTCACATGGATGTATTTTTATAAAGTGGAAGTTAAAATTTGTTGATGTTCTCTGAATAAAAGCAGAATTAATAGTCCATTTTGCCGTCATTTTTCCAGATACCTTCCCACAAAATCCTGTCCATAAAAAATGTGAAGGGAAAAGAACTTTCTATTTCAAAACTGCCTCCTGACTTTTTGACAAAGTTAGTGCTAGGATGCCATTTTCTGTACTATATAACTAGTATAACTAGTTCTATATTGTATAATTGTTCAGATCTCAGTAGATCATGCTCTTCAGGTCCAACACAAATATGATCAGGAATGAAGCATTAATTTTCTGCTATCATCACTTTATATCCAAAAATAGAGGGTATTTCTAGCAGTTTTACACAACTTCCTAAAACAAAGAAAGCATTAGCTCATTTTAGACGCTTCATTATGAAAGAAAAAATCCCAACAAAAYATTCTGCAATCTGAATATTGAAGAAGCATTTCTCATCATCAATTACATCACAGAAATTCTGACTCTGAAGTGTTTATTTTTAGAATCCTTTGAAATTGCAAGCCACCAATCCAGATCTTTCCAACCACTGGTCTTTTGCTACAAATGTCTTGCCTTGATTTTCTTAACAAAGCAAATTTAAAAAATCCCAGAACACACAGATTAGGGCGTCCAGGGTATCCCAGGAGTAAAAGAGAAAAGAAGGAATGCTATATTCTTGGCCCAGTTCTTTTCAACATGTTCATTAAGCATCTGGACGCAGGACTCAAAGGAATGCTAAATAAGCCTGCTGATGACACTAAATGGCAAAGAGCTCTTGACTCCCTTGATGGCAGAGAGGCCCTGCTGAGATCTCAACAATCACCAACTGTATGAAATTCAACAAGGAAACGTGCTGTGTTCTGCCCCTGGGATGGGACAGCCCTGGATGTATGGACAGACTGACTGGAAACAAGATCCTGGAAAGCAGTGCTATGGGAAGGTCCCTCGGGGTCCTGGTCAGTGACAAGTTGAACACGAGTCAGCAGTGCCCTGGCAGCCAGAAGGGCCAACCCTGTCCTGGAGTGCCTCAGGGACATCATTGCCAGCCAGGCAAGGGAAGGGATTGTCCCCCTCTGTTCTGCAGTGGGACGGCCTCCCCTGGAGTGCTGGGAGCAGTTTTTGGTGCCACAATATAAGAAAGRCATTAARCTGATATAGAGTATCCAAAAGACAGCCACAAGGACAGTGAAGGGTTTGGAGGGGAAGCCATGTGAGGAGCAGCTGAAGTCACTTGGTCTGTTCAGCCTGGAGAAGAAGAGACTTGAGGGCAGACCTCATTGCATTCCCAACTTCCTCATGAGTGGAAGAAGACGAGCAAGTACCAATCTCTTCACTCTCATGATCAGCGATAGGATTTGAGGAAATAGCATGAAACTGAGTCAGGAGAGATTTAGGCCGGATACCAGGAGAAGGTTTTTCACCCAGATGTTGGCTGGGCACTGAAAAAGGCTCCCCAGGGAAGTGGTCACAGCACCAAGACAGTGTGAGTTCAAGAAGCATAAGGGAAATGCCCTCAGGAACACGGTGCAATCCTTGCAGCGCCCTGCCCACAGCCAGGAGTTGAACTCGATGATCCTGACAGGTTCCTTCCAACATAGCATATGCATTTTCTAGGATTCTATATATATACTTCTCCAGTTCCAGTATCAGACTAATTTGAGACATACTCATCATTTTATTCAAATTAGATTGCCGTATCAGTGACTGGTAAAATGAAATGAAGACCAATTGTTAACAAAAATCATACAGCATCTGCTTCGGAGAAAACTGTAATGAGACTCTTGAAACATCCTCATGATGGCTCCTAAGGGACACAAGTCTAGCTACTGTGAATTCTGAATTTCAGGAGACAAGCTCTTGAATGTAGAAAAGGCAGTCTCAGMCAAGGCTGAATGGCTCTGCACAGGCACACTTACTGCAGTCTTTTGGGCTCTGCTGGAAATCATGCAAAGCTCCTTTACATCCTGAAATGTCTACAGGCAGCAGCAGAGTATTTCCTTTCCATCTGCCTGTCAAGAAACAAGCCACGGTAACTAATGCAAGTGATATCCTTGGGATGACCACCAAATTCAATGAACAATCTAGAGACCACATGCAGATTCCCATTTGCAGAGAAACAAGTTGTCTATTGTGTTAAAAGCAAGCATCAATGGAAACACATCAGGCCCACAYCCAAAATTCTTCCATGGTTAAACAGCTTCCATTCCTGGTTTAAAGCCTTGTTCTTTGTTCAGTATTCAGTAACAGTTAAACTGATACTACAGTCCATTAATATCTGAATTTCTTTGAGACAATGGAGATGTCAACAGTTAAGTCAAAGAACGTGAATTATGAAATACAGCAGAACTGTGCACAGTTGTCCAGACATGGCTTCATCAGTAATGCATAGAATGAAAAAGTCACTTCCCTCTAAAGCCCGGGAATCTTGTTGGATCTTTTCTGCCATGAGAGCACACTGCTGCCATCTACTAGGAACTTTCAGATCCTCCTCTGCAAAGCAGCTTTCCAGCCAGCCAGCCCCAGAATATAACYGGCACAAGAGGTTATTCCAACCCAGGTGCAAAACTTGGCATTTTGTCTTCATTGAACTTCACAAGATTTCCTTCTCTCTTCTCCAACCTGGTAACATGTTTCTGAACAGCAGTGCAATCCTCTGGTGTATCAGCCAGACACACCATCTTATCAATCTGGTGTATCCTCTGAGTTTTCTATCAGCTGCAAACTTGCTGAGTGTGGCTCAGTGTCCCATCACTGAGATCAGGAACAAATACAAATGTTCAACAACTCAGGACACAACAGAAATCCTTGGTGTATACTATAACTGCATAGCCTCCAGCTGGATGTCACTGCTGCTGACAACAATCCTTGGGCCCAGCAGATCTGACAGTTTTCAGCCCATGTCACTGTTCATTTATTCCTTCCATACTTTTAAAGATTGAGTATGAATAGATTATGGAATGCTGTCAAAAATCTCCCATGAAGTCAAAACAAATTACACTTGTTGCTCTTCCTTCATCCCCCACGGCCACCTTATCTCACCATAGAAGGCCATCAGGCTGGCAAAGTTTGCCTTCTCCTTCATAAATCATTATGACTASTCCCAGTCACCTTCTTCTCCTTCATATGTTTGGGAAGTGTTTCTGGGAGGATTTTCTCCATCACCTTCCCAAGGATAGAGGTGAGGCTGACTTGACTGTTGTTCTCCAGATTATCCTTCTCGACAGCAGGGATGATGTCTGCTCTCCTCCAGTCCTCTGGAAACTCCCATGATAGCCATGACCTTTCAAAGATAATTATTAGAGATTTTAAATCTCACATAATTAGTAGGGAAGTAGAATTTTTAAAGTAGATGATGGGCAGATGCCATGATAAAGAGGATTGGTATAAACTCCTCCACTCTTCAGTGAGCAAATATGGCAGAAATGCATGAGAAAGAGAGAGATATCACTTTCTATTCCTGGAAGAAACTATGGTCTAGAAGATAATTCTGAAGCCCAAATCAGCTGTTTATTAGCACTTGATCAGATATGTTCTTGCATCTGTAACAGAGTCTACACCAGAACAAAAGGAAAGGCCCTATTTGAAACATCCTGAGACAGCTTGATAGTCACAGACCAATAATGAGATGCCAAAGAATTTCATGTTACTACAGTCATGATGAGTGAGCCCAGGTTTTCTGTCACTAACAGCACCCTGTGCCCTAAGTCAGGAAAAGCAGAATCAAAAACAAGCTGGCTAGTAGCTGAAAACACAGGAAATAAAGCCTGTGAGCAAATGAGCAAAAYGCATGAGAGGAGACAAAGTGATGTCAGGGAAAGATGCTGAACTGTGGCACAGTCTGTTGGAAGTAGAAAAAAAAAAAGATTTGCAGTCTAACCATTCTCTGAGTAATAAAAAATATCTATACCATGGATAAAGGAGATAATGTACTACAGTCACACACATGGGTAAACAAAGTTGGGTAAATATGGTAAACAAAAAGTCCTTGAAACTATGGGTTTTACTCTGAATTTTCTCTTCAGATTATATCTGTAGGAAACACTGTTRTCATTGGTGCTGTAGTTACCCTTTTGAAGTGTAAGTGGTTTGTTAACTCCACAAACCTTGCTGATTGTAATCTGACAACCTAGAGGAACAATGGATAAGAAAAACAAAGATATGCTTTGAGCAGCTCCTAGAATAGAAATTTATAAAACCATAAGGAGTAAATGCCTTATGTACATGCTTTTAGGATAGTGATATTTAGAATAATTAGAAGGCAGATGTTCTAAAATTCACTGTGAATTTCAATAGACCATGCTATCAAGGCTGACTACAAATATATAAATGGATCAGAGTTGAGTAAATTAGATTTCTCCTGTAAATTAAATTAATTTTGCTCAGCAAACCTTCTTTAATTAATACTTTGACTGAAAGAGCAGCAGCTACAAAAGCTACAACTAAAGTTTCCTGGAATTTGTTATGTTTAACACATTTTCTTTTTCAAATTAATATTGCATTAATTATGGTTTTGAGAATGTATTCTATTACTACCCGTAAATTATTCCAGAACAATAAACACAATCTATAGTATGTCCAAAAATATTATACATTTTTGCCATCAAAGTAATTACATATATTTGTTGAGATATTTTACTTTATTTAAAACTCATGAAGTGATAAAGGTAACTTTTACCTAATAAACCAACTACAAAGAAAAATCTATGGTGACCTTCTGATCCACTGAGCCAAAGCCTAGGGTGCTCCACCACCTTGGCCCTTCTCTTTCCTTTTCGTTTCTTTTGTATTTTGTTTGTTTATTTCTCCTTACAAAATGAACACCAAGAAATACTATACCAGAAAAGACCACCTGTGAGAAACCTTCTAAAAAGCACTGAGATATTTTCAGACAAATATTGAAATAGTATTAATGTTTTGTAAAAGTAAAAAAAAAAAAAGCTGAAAGATTGTTTCAGCAAAATAACTAGCATAGATAAGCCCTAGAATATTTGAACAATCTCTAATAACTCCAACATCAATTTTACCCTTATTAAAAGAAGAAAGCCTACAGACGTAGGGAATTCAAGCATTTGTCCCTCACCTTCCTGCTCTGAAATGGCTCCTTTTTGCTTGAAACAACAAAGGACTGAAAAGACTACTATTGGTACCACAGCAAGGCTTGAGCAGAAGTTATCTGTCCACTTCTCTCTTAATACACAATTAAACAATAGCAACCTTTGCCTATGAGGAGGATAATGCCATTCCTTACACACTCTGTTAATACAATAGAAGTAACAGTGTAGTAATGCACCAGCAGCAGGGTATTTACTGATGCTTTCTAGGGCTTCATTATTCTTGCCAAAGCAACTCCTAGTTTTGTTCTTTAAAATTCTCACAGAGAAARGATCCAGTACAGCTTACTTCTTCCTCCCCCACCTCTGCCTTGTTTTCACCCCTCCAAACTACTCTTTTTTAACTTATTTTAATTTTCTTGAAGACATAAAAAAAGMTCACTAATGCCATTTTCTGTTTTGGAAAAGAGAGTCTCTTACATCACATAAAATAWTTTTTTACTTGTTTTGGGAAAAAACAGCTGAAGTCAAAAAAAGTTAACTTTTATGCCACCCATGCACAAAGAGCAGTGTAGCAAGAGCTTTTTGCTTAAGCAACACAGAAAGGGCTATATGCTCTAGGAGACAGAGTACATAAGCAACCAGGATCCTATTTTCATGCTTGTTCCTGACCTATTTTCAGCCTCTCTTGACTTGTTTTCCCTTCAGCAGTCTTGTTAGATAGGTTTTTGAACTTTTCAGTACAAGGACCATCTGTGAGTGTGTTTTGGACAGCACAGGTTCAACAGGGCTGTGATCTAAGTATGGTTGTCAAAACACTGATGTAATACAAAATAAAGAGTCACCACTATGTTTGATTGCTTAGATGAGTCCAGTCTGTTCCTCCATCTGCATTCTTGCATATGGTCTCTCATACATGGTGCAGTTAATGAAGACGCAACATGCAATTTTCTAAGCATGCCCCAGGAGGGAATTGGTTACACACCACTCTGCAGAGGCAGAGAGTGATGGAGCACAGCCCAGCCTGTGGTTCTCCTTGTTATTGTCAAGTGTCACTGATGGACTCAGGAGTGTTGACCTCACTCTGTATTTCAATGTGGGAAACATTGGGATACTTACAGCTAGCTTCAAGGTCCTGCTCTAATTTAGGGCTAAGGTCCAGTTCCATAACAAAATTCACCTACTGAAATTCAGTATCAATAAGAAGCAAATACATTTCCACACAAACACTGAGAAGTTTGGTTTCCTGTAGGCAGAATGATAAGAAAGTTTGAAACAACAGCTGCAAACAGGAGCACTGAAGGAGCGCTGAAGGAGCCTCCTGAGGCTCCCACTGTGAGCTAGCCTGTATCTAGAATGAGCAGCTTCAGGCCCTTCACAATATCTTTTTGTGCTATAAAATTATTTCAGGGGTAAAATAGTATCATAATCTGTAGAGCTTATCAAAATAGAAAAAAAATTAAAAAGGCAAGAACAGAATTCATAAGRCCACAGCTATTTACATGACATTCTATTTAACCCATTAATGACTGTTTCAAAACAACCAAACAAAAAGTCTATTCAAAAGAAGGAAGCCTGCCTGGCAGAAATAAATAATAAAGAGATAGAAAGTATTGCTTTATATGCCTGTTACACTTTGGGTAATATCTGAATGTCATCTTTAGATACTATTAAAAGCTCTGCATACATCTTCAAACTTCAGAAGTTTTGGATGTATAAATGCTCAGACTTTAAATTGCAAGTCCCTTTTATTCTTCTCTTCTACACATGCATGAAAAATGTGAAGATTAAAACATCAGAAATATTGAACAATGTTCTATAAATTCATTCAGCTAGGTAAGTCACCTTTTTGAAGGAGCTTCAGTAGGATTCATCTGCAAAAAAGAAAAAGCTTTGTGCTGGCCTTCCTTTCTTCAACTGTTCCTGTGAAATGCAGATGTATAGCTGTGCCTCTGAAATACACTTTGTATCTAAAAACTGGTATTGTGAAATCAATCACAAGTCTCTAACCCTTTCCCTTCACAGACTATGGACAGAAGTGCCACCTTTGGATACTGATAACACAATCAGACGCAACCATTCTTCTCCACACTTCTTGAATGCACATATATTTATTTGTGGGATATTGCTATTCAAATAAAAGTTTTAAAATAAAAAATGAGAGAATTTGGACTCCATTAATTTCCCATGATGTTGTTAGGAAGTGTGGTAGCCACTAGAAACTCAAATTAGAGGAAGTTCTTTACTGTTTTTTAAGCAAAAAATGGTTTTTTTTCTTACAGTGAAACAAGAACACTACAGTAGCTCATAATAGTTATTGTATAACCAACTTATGTAGAGGGTACAAGAGAGACAGACATCCGTCAGGGTCTGTATCAAGACGCAGGAACATACTTAAAGGTAGAAAAGCCTACATAGAAGTGGTACAAGTTTTCAGTGGATGTTCCCATTCAGACAAAAACCAGCCTCAGCAGTAAGTGGTAGTGACAGCACCTCAGTTTGCCCGTAAAATTCATTGAGAAACTTCCATGTTGGAATTATATGACTTGAGAAGTGTTTTGGGTCAGCTAATGGAAGCAATATCACTGCAATAAGTCTTCTACTATTTCCATAGAGTTTGAGGATGGCTAAAATAATTTTATTTCTGCATGCTATTCCCTTAAATGTGCAACTTACTGTAGATAATGGGAAAGAGTTAGAGACTTGTAATTCACAACACTAGGTTTTAGACACAACATTTATTTCTGAAGCACAGCTATACATCTGCATTTCAAGACTGTGTCACTTCTCCATTTGTTCCATTCCTCCTGCCCAACTGTCTTTTTAATATCCACCACTCATTCTCTTTTGTTGAGCAAAAACATGAATGCATTGCATAGTATATACAAATTAGACACTCCTAAACAAAACCATATGACCAAAAACCCTTTAGTTTTGTCAATCTGCCAATACTATTTAGTTATTAAATCCAAAGTGGAACCAAAAGACCGCATTTAAGTAAAGATTTATTAGAAAAGTATTTGAAAAACATGGATACTTGAATGTTATTATGAGAATATTAAGCCCTTCAAAAATCAGGAGTCCTTGCTTCTTTATTACAGTATTTTACTGGAGGCATGCTAAATACCTTATGAAAAAGTGAATTTAAAACAGCAGAAGGGGAAGAATAAATTGCTTTATTCCCAAGAATGCATATTTCCATAAACTCAGTCACTTGTTTTAGGAGATCTGTACAACTTCCTAGAGAGCAATTCCATTTGACGACTAGCATACTACGCTATCAGGTATACAAACCTTATACTTCTAGAACTATACTGTTCTACAGGACAGGAAGAATCTTTCAATAAAATAAGTTAGCTAAACCAAGTTCTATTCTGCTCTTTTCCTTCTCCTTCCCACTTCTCCACCATTTTTACCTGTAACTCACATATTGACCAAGTTGTATAAAAACTATTAGCTGCTACTGAGTTTACTTATCCTGCCTGTTTTATGATAACAGTGTAATAAGTGCAATTTTCTTAAAAAAAATACCAAAACAAAACCAACAAAAATCTCCACCAAACAAAAACAAAAGCCATTGAAAAGCTCACCCCATATGTTTCATGACAAATATTATCTTGTGGAATTACCAAAGAGTCAAGTGAAAGAAGGCAGAATAAATAGAAAAAAATATTTTTACTAAGGGACATCTATTAAAACACAGGGGGCCCATGGAATCAGTTGGATTTCTGTTACCAAATGCAACAAGAGTACAGCTGGGTTTTGCCAGGGGGAGATGACAACACTACATTGCTTTTGAGATCATTGTGCAAGTTGTGTAACGTGCATGCAAGAGAGGAWTTTTTACATTTGACAGAGGTGCAACTAATTCCATATGTGTTTAATGCACAAAAATAGAATATATGCATGCATTTCTTAAACATGTTCAAACTCTATTTTGCTTATCTGTGCAAGGTGTTATGTTAGAACTGATGCACTTTAGTAAATAAAACACTCCCAAAAATGTATTTCTGAAAGTATTTGCTAGAAATTTGCTAGACTGGATCAACTACCTGTGTTAAGAGATTGAATTAGCATCTTTCCTATTCATTGGCAACATGACAACATAGCAGTTATACCTTCCAGTCTGTCTCCCAGTCTCCATATTCCCATCGAGCCTTTTATTAGCCTGCTATAACCAATATCTCAGATCTCTTCCTTTGCTTTGGACACTATGTACAGTGAAAACAAACAAAAAAACCCCAAATGAAAACTAAACAAAACAACCCCCAAAATGTAAAAGAAATTTATATCACAGACTCTTTGGCTCCTTGACAAACATCATTGCTCCAAGTCTGTTCTGTCAATAGATCACCAACAATCTGTCATTTGGGGACMTGAAATATTTCCATCACCACTGATCAAAAGCCAAGTAGCTCTACCCTGGATATTGTTAGGGAGAAGACAGTCTCAGGCAGAGCAATCCATCAGTAATGTCAGCCTGAGGACTCTGGTGGGCAGAACACAGCTGTGAAGGAGAACCTGCTCCCTCTCACTGGCCAGCTCCCCTTTGAGTAACTAGATATAGGGACTTCACACGTAAACAGGGAAATCAGGTTCTTTGAAGTGGCTTTGTTCAGCCAGCTTTCCAATGAAGTGACACCAGCATGTCCAGGAGTCAGAGATGCCAGGTGTCAAAAATCCAAGGATGTCCCAAAATCCTTAGAGTAGGTCAAGTTTATGTTGCACTTAACTGTCACCGCCGGGTATAGCGTATTTCTCAAGTACCAGTGTTGCACTTGCTCACAAAAAAGATAGAATTATTAAGTACATAAATTTTCTTCTGGAAATCAAACTAAATTACTTTACATATCTGCATAAAATTTTACCCACTCTAAGCTAAATTCAAGGCATTAAACATGATCAAAACCTGGAATTTTGGTTTACCACATAAAACCAGATGTCTCCTCTGGTAAGTTCAAATTCTGTTTTTCTAATACACATGAAATAGAAGAAATATTTATTATTCACTACAAAAAATTCACATCTCTTACTGACTGGAAAAAAAAACCAAGACAAAACAGCAAGACCTATACRTGCACTGTATCTCCAAGACAGAGATAGAAAAGTAAGAATTAATAAGAAGATTACTCTTAGCTACTTTTACATATAAGGTATTTAAGAAGGAACATGTAAGCCAACTAATCAAAACTTAACCTCAAGAAAAGGAAAGAAGAAATGTAAAGCTTACATTTTACACCATAGCTTTCCAATTCATTCACATACAGTACTTGCTGAACAGATCTATGTTACATGAGATACATGGAATGTAAGGAAATGTTTGTTCCTTGCTGAAATGAGTATTAGCCATCCTTTGGGTGCTCATTATGAGAGTCTGCATTGAGAATTAAGTGCACAGGATCCCAGTGCAAACTGGGAACTTCCATGGTTTGACCAGAACTGCATGCTTTGGAATTTTTTTAATTGAAAAAACTATGTAATGACACATATTATGAAGGTCTACATACCTGAGAGTATTAAACAATTGCTTATCAGAATAGTGCATTATGCTTCACAAATATACCATGGCTTCATGATACCAAAGATTTTTCAGTATCGTGAGTCTGCTTTTAATGCCAGTTCTTAAAATGTGTGATTCTAAATTTACCCTTTGATTAGACATGCATGTTTCTAATTAAGCTCAACCTGTCCATTCTTCTTTGAAGAGATTAAAGTCAGAGTCCCTCAAGACTCCTGAGGCTCTGTGCAATAATTTACTTGTTCTTGGTAAGGCAATAGGAGTCAGAAGTGAAAAATAAGTGCAATAAGCTGCCAAGCTTGTCAGAAACACTTTCAACCAAAAATACATAGTACTGAATCTATAAAATCTGTAAGAGACTATCATATTTATTATGGCAGAAAAAGAGGAATTGGTGCTGCCTATCTCCTATGCTTCAGCTGTAGGATGATGYAAGTCATCAGTAAAACAAATCTATGTGTATTAGCTAATCCTCAAGGTCGGTAGCAGATTACAATCCCTTTTTTTTTCCCCCAGAATGGGCCAAACTTTATTGTCTGAAAATCACACAGGCATAGCTGAAAAGGATCTGGAATTAACCCGGTGAGCAGTAAGCAGGACAGGACTTCCAAACCTTTTACTCAAAATTCTTCTATTGGGAAGGTTAACACAGTTAAATGTCAGAAGTAAAGAAAACAGAAGCCAACAGTCTTCTGTTGCTTTAATTGTAATGAAAATTTTGAGAAGGCATTCTATATTTTTGGCACTTATAAAGAAGAAATGTGTAGCAGCAGCTTTCTGACCACAGAAAGAAACACAACTTTCCTAGGCATCATTCTGGGAAAAGGCTGTGAGAAGATCAGAGAAAAGAATGAGAAACAATTCTTATCTTAACTCGCTGCACCTGGTATTGTGAACATGTGGAATGTGTTATGGAGATTTGTTTACCAAAGGGTAGTTTCTTAATTAGCCAATGGTGATGATGTTTTAATTAAAGGACCAATCAAGTACACCTGTAGCAAACTAAGATATAAAAGAGCAATACATGGAGTCTATGTAAGCTATTACCTGCCTGGGGGCTCTCTGCAACGATAGAGATGCACTATTACACTTCCAGGTTTTGCCCTTTGTACCATCAGATGACATGCATCAGCACAGCAGTGGAAATCCACATATAAAATCACATTATTCTTGTAACTCAGGCTTCAAAACCATTTGCAGCAAGAATTCTACAGCTCATCAATTACTGTCAACCTCCTTCATTAAAGCACAAACTTTTTAAAATAGAACTTTTTTGTTCTATTCGCTACATTTCTAAGCACACTAGGTCAGACAAGGTTAGGCATCGAACTGAAGGTTCAGGTTACCATCATGTGGTGATCAAGGATACAGGTGTTTCATCAGAAGTACTCAGAAAGTATCAAATATGACTGATCATTTTGGTAAATTTTTAAAAAATGCTCACAGACTAACCTAGATTTTGATTTTAAGATGTACATTCACTAGATGTACCACTCTGTATTTAGTACCTACATTTTTAGCAGGCCCAACTCCAACTTCCCATGAGTCTTCAATTTCTCCATCACACAGAATCTCACCTACTACATCATCACACCAAGCACAAATTAGATGATGCCATTAGGCACATTCAAAAGTTGTTCTGAAGCTTGGTTGGCATAAGAAAYGTGAGAAAGTGATGGTGTAATTGATGTCTCCAAGTACCTGCTTATTTAAAGAACTGACTCTACAAATTCTGGTATACAAAACAACAACAAGGTTTGTCCAGGCAAGATTTACATGTTTAATCCTGAGGCATTTTCATTGTTGAAAACCTTTAAGTTGTTTTTTCCTTAGATAATYATTCTCTGACCTAGCCTTCTGCCTTGTTACTCTGCTTTTCACTGAATATGAACATCCATATCTAATGTCATGATATTTTTCACACAAAAAAAGAGCATGAAAAAGCTTTTGCTTTCCCATATGCCAAACAGGTAAAGCAACACTCAACCTCTTGTCAAGAAGAATAAATTTTTTTGAAGAAGCAAATTTGGAACAACAACCTGAAGAAACCTGAGCCAACATGCCAGTATTTGATTCATTTATGCCATCTTCAGAAAAGTTACACTCTTTGCTCACAGAAATCTAAAACCATATATACATTTAAAAAACAAAAAACCAAAACAACAACAACAACAAACTAAACAAAAAACACCCCCAAAACACCCTAAACAAACAAAAACCTGCAGCCACTTATAAATCAGCTAGCACATCAGAATTCATCAATACAAATTCATGAATTTGTATTCTAGCATACAAATTCATGAATTCCAGCATTTAGGTGGAAAACTGTTAAGAAAAACTAAAAAGTTCACATGTTCTATTTATAAAATCCAGTGCATGTTTTCTTGCCTTTTAGATACCCAGCTTCAAAAAATTGTAGAACTCTCTTGGGAAGCAGGAATTAAAATGCCTTGAAACTCATTGTCTGGAGCCTTGAGTAACCTCTCAGACCATCCTTGCTAGTCAGCCTTCCAAACTCCTTCCTGGTTCTGATGGAAAGCACATACTTCTATAGGATGAAGATTACAACCTATAGTCATCCTAGTGGAGCTAAAAGGTACAGCAATTTTCTACCAGCAGACTCAAACTTATTCCTAATTATTTTCCCAAGCATCTTAGTAATTTGAGTGAAGGTATCTAATATAAATCTGATATAACTGAATGTGTAAGGTTTAAGTCTTATTSAGTGGGTTTCAAACCATCAAGAATCCCATCAGAATATATATTTACACTACCTGTTTATTTCCTTTGGCTCCCTTCAAAAATTCAGCCTTAAAGGTGTATCTTGGCTACGTAATTGATTAGCAACTGACAGTATTTGAACAGGAGAATGTACCCCATGGCTGAAAAACGAAGATATTTATGTTACATTAAGCAGGCAAATTAAAGTTACACTGTCAGTAAAAGTAATTATCTTGACCAAAAAGAAGTTGCTCTACCGTGAAGACTTTTGGGAGATGAAGAAATCAATTGTAAATTTGGCAAGGAAAAAAGGGTGGAAGACAAAAACATCAAAAACATAGGAGGAGAAAATGAAAGATCCTCCCCTGCAGAAAGTTTTATGTGTAGTCCCTTTGAGTCTCAGATGTTCTTGATTTTGGATGCTACAAGTCAAACTCTACATATGTGTGGCTTCTTAAAATGAATTAAAACAAGTGGAAAATAATAGTTCATTATATAGTAGAATTATTACAAATAACACAATAAACCAATACAAAATGTGACATTCAACACGGTTATTTTATATATATGAGTTTTAGAAAGTTAACACAATTTTGGCAGCTCTGAGAAGTACAAAGTTTAAAAGTTTCATTAGAATCCTGGGGGGTTTCCTGGGGGACTTTAGGTTGGGTGGTTTTTTGTTTTTTTTTCAGAAGCCTTAATAAAATAGGCAGCAACCAAAAGGACAAGACAATACATTTTGTTCCACGCTTTATATGTCTTATAAGTTATTGCTTATTATTATAATAGAATTTTGTAAAGTAGAATAGGCAGATTAGGAGCCAGTAGGATGCATTAGAAGTTACCATGCCAAGAGCAATTTAAACAAATATTAAATGCTTGCTCTCATGGATAGCGAAATGTTTCTCTGTTTCTTAGTTCTAGACTAAACTGGCAGTTTATATAAGAAAAAAAAATCTATTAACATGGCAACTGGTTTACATAGAAACAAATAACATATTTCCTTTTCAATACTATTGAATTTAAATTTTGTCCAGCATAATGCCAGACAATCTGGTCAGGCAATCTGCTTTTACAACCCATTCACTAGACAAAGTTAGCACATCCCAAGGGGATAGAAGAAATTGTTTCAGTGTGTCATGCATTCAGATTTCTTTCCAGGTGAGCCTAACTACCAAGAAGCCATCTAGCCAAAGGGTTGTGTGGTTCTGCAGTGTGTGAGCAGAGGACTACCTATCTGTCCTGCATGGAGACTTCCTATTCATATGAGAAAAAATACTTTTCCCAACATATCACCATTAAAAACAGCCAAAAATACAATGTTTGTCTTGGTATAATATCTTCTGTCATGACAAAAGCAATCTCTTCTCTAAGCAAGTGTGGTTTAGTCCTATTTGAGAGTCATTCTGTCACTTAATAAATTAATTTTCCATATTTAAAACTGCTGCCTCTATTAAGGTACATTGTTTACTTGTATGTATTAATAATTCTACTACTAAACTTAATATTGTGCAGGCATCCAAAATTCATCCTCTAATAGGATCTTACGGGAACTTCAAAGAGAAAAAACAATCACTTTCATTTTTGTCAAGCCTCAGCTGTAACTTCAAATATCAAACTCTTCATGACTTACAAGCACAATCAATGAGCATCAAAACCACAGGTCCTTATTTAAGTGAAGAGTATTGTAATAATGCATTTTCCTTATCTTGCTGATACTCCTGAAAACAGTTGCTTCCAGGATAGAAACATATGCTTGAAATCCTAACAAAGATATGCWGGAATTTCCACAAGTGATCAGCTCTAAAAATCATATCACACTGAACCATGAAATAGAAAATGTACCTGAAATTTAGTGCAAAATTTAACACTCATGAGTTCCGCTGATTCTGTTATCTGCTCCATTTACRTGCCAATCTACACCCCTACCTAAAAAGGCTTTTCTTAAAACGCTTAAAATAAAATACTCCAGCACTTCTTTTGTAGCATAAGTTGATCTTACAGGTGTCTTGAGCAGCAAATACTCAACACCAAACCATAGTCATTAAATTGCTATCATCTATCAGCAAAGGTAAATTATACAAATTAGAATTATGCAAAACATTTTTTTTAGCTGCTACTATTTCTATTTTGTGAAACTGCCTGTTAGAGTTCATTATGTGAGGATCAAATTATTTTGGTATTGCTATCAAAAAAAATCCACAGCAAAAGTCAGAAGCTTGTGTCACTGATGAGCTATTTATTGCTTTTAACACCTATTAAGGCACCTGACAAAGAACTCGAGAATTGTTGCTGGACTCCTCTCCCAAAAGCATCTTTCTTACAATCCACAAAAAGTCATGCAACTGGCATTTGGAAATAAATACGTAGCTTCCTACTAGCAGCTTTGGGGGGTATTTCCCCCGGTGGTATCCATAGCACAGCCCGCTACTCCTTTTTTTTTCCCAAGCCTCTCTTATATAACAGACTGCAAAAACCATCTCTGAACAACGTGATCAAGATGTGATCTCCTCTTTTGGAGCTACAACATTCAACATAATCACATTCAACCCAGTCTCCAGCTATTAATCAACTTCTTACTAATGACGATGATCGATCGCAAGTTCTCTGCAGTTTTGCAGCTGATAGTCAGTCAAGGTTCCCAAAGGATCATGTCATTCACAGCCTGAAAGGAGACAGCTTCACCAACTCAGCTCAGAAATAAGTCTTACAAGGGTATTTGATCATCGTATAATGTTTTGCTTAAATATCACAGTCATTCCAGGTGGTTTGGGTTTAGTGTTGGGGCTCCTCCCCAGACAACCTGTGTAAAGGCAACAAAAGCCCTAAAGCCACTCGAGTCTCAGAGGCCCACAAGTAGGATATACAGCAGCTTTCTCTGGAGACCTGCCCTTAACCCCTTCGTGCCACATCATTTATACACTGCCAGCTAACTAGGCTGTCTGAAAAAGATAAACCCAGCCTACATGAGTTACATAATCAGTTTATTTTTTAAGACAGGATGAATATATCCTGAAGTACAGAATGATTAAAGATTTTTTTCCCTCTCTTGATTTTGCAAGAGACACAACAGGCTTACATAAACTCCGTATAATTCTGGGCTGTCCTCCCTCTGTCTTGAGGTACGTAAGTCTTGACGTACCCTATGGAAAGGTTTGCTACAAAGCACAGCTCAGGCTGACTCACTGTTTTCACTTTACATATAGGCTACCTATAAAGACTTCGAAAATAAACCTGCAATGTGAAGTTTTTACTTTACCTTGTTATTGCCAATAAAAAGGTATACATGTTTTAAGGGGCACAGTTATCAGTTACTACAGCCACTAAAGTTAAGAGCTGGGTGTTCAACAAAGAAGCCTATTAATTTCTAAATATTTCTTCTAAGTTTCGGATTTTTCTTTTCTGTAAAGAATAGGGTTAACCGTGACACTCTGAATCCAAACAAAGCACACCCTAACAAAGTATAAGAAAATGTAAGAGCACAAGATGCTGTATTACACTCTACCGTGTATTCATCCTTCCAGTCCCTCCAGAGGAAATTTAACATGATTTCTAAAATTATCCCTCTAACGGGTTTTTTCATTTTTCTCCAGGATCCCTGGCCAGATGAATTTGTGTATTACATGTACTGCCTGTGCCGCTGCACCTCCTTCCTCTGTGGTGACTTGATTCAGCTGAAGCTACGATTTGACCGATCGATGCAAGCACATTACACACCAGAATAAGAGTAAGGTAAGGGTAAAGGAAAGAAAAGCATCTCTTCTTTCAGCCATTAAATATAGATCAACGAAACATCTCAGCGCACATCGCGGCTCCCCTCCCCACCCCCTCCGCCCGCTCCTCGAGCGCAGGATTTCGCAGACGGTGGCTTCAAAGGAAGAGCACACACCCCTCCGCGCACACACACACACACACAGACACACACGCACAGACACACAGACGCGGCACAGACACACAGACACACGCAGCAGCCGTCGCTCGGAGCCGCCCCAGGGCGCGGGCACCGCGCAGGGCCGGGCGCTGCCCCCGCCCGCGGGTCCCCGGGCCCTTCATCTTCTTCCTCTTCTTCCTCCTTCCCCCTGGCCCATGACTTCACCGCCGTAACGAGCACATTAGTGCAGGGCGCCGGGAGACACTGTGCCGCGGATGCCCTACATAAGCAACCACTAACGTAGCAAGAAAGGGAGGAAAGCGATGGAGGGGGGAGGCCCGGGAGAAAGAGCCATGAGGAAATAACGCACTTTGTTACCTTTCGGCTGAGGGCATAAACACCGCTCCTCGCAGCCCAGCCCAGCCCAGCCCGGCAGCCTCGCCGAGGGGAGCAGCGCAGGACCCCGCACCAAGAAGAAATATCACGCAGGCGGGAAGGGTGTGTGGGGGGGAGGGGGACGGACCTGGCACCATTACGGTGCCTGTCGTACTCACCGATCGGCGCCGATTCAGCCTGCTTGCTCCCAAACATATACCAAAACCCAAGAGCAAATCCTCAGTCCGCTAAGCGAGAATGAAACGGGGAAGC
>JACDOX010000282.1:719756-750296 GCA_014549065.1 Cardinalis cardinalis
CCGTAGCGCAGCGCGCCGGGCGGGCGCACCGGCCGCGGGATGTGGCCGAAGGAGACACAGCCGCCGCCGCAGCATCTGCCGCCGCCGCGCTCCCGCCCGCCCTGCCTCCCTCCCTCCTCTCGCCTGCCTCCGCCCCTCCCTGCCCGTCCCCTCCCCAGCAGGAGCGCGCCCGCCGCGGCCGAGCAGCCGGCGGTGCTCGGGGGGGACAGAGGGGGGCGGGCGGCCCCGCCACCGAGGGGGCGCTGCCGCCTGTGCCGGGCGGGGCTGAGGTAGGGCCGGGTCCGGTCCCCCAGCCTCGCCGCAGAGGGGCGCGTCCCCGTGTTCCCTCAGAGCCCCGCGGCCGGGGGGCTCTGATTTACTGGGGAAGGGGAGGGAGGGCGGAGGGCGCAGGTGTAAGAGCGCACCCTGGGGCGGGGGTCGTCGGTGGGGAGCAGCCCCTCGGCAGTGACCGCGGCTCCTGCTGTCATGGGTTTGGAACTTGAGGTCGGCCAGGCAAAACGGTGACAGCAACAGGGAAGCCAGAGCTCGTTCTCCGGCTCGTGTCTACCTCGGGTCCTACTTCCCATGCTTGGGAAACCTAGGTGGAAATCCTACCGTGTTTTCAGAAGTATTCCTGGGAGCGAACAGGGTAAGGAATATGGAAGTCATGTTCTACTCCTGCGCACGCTTAACCCTTCGTTGAGAAACTTGTGTGGAAGGCAATTGCAGCACTCACCTGAAAGTTGCCACTCCACGGCTCCTTTCAACTCGCCGCTCGGAGTTTTGGTACCTGAACAAAACCTCCCAATTTTTTGGGGTAGTTGCCTGGAGTAACCTCTGCTAACTCACGCTCGCAGGAGGCTGAGCATCAGCGCGGCCCGGCCAGCGCCTACAGCCGCTCATTTGCTGCCCAAAATCGCGGTCCCAGCGCCTGCCCCGCAGGGAGGGACCCGGGTGTCCCCGGGCGCCAGGGGGGCCAGGCGGGCCGCTCCCGCGGGACACGGCACTCCCATCCATCCCTCCATCCATCCCTCCATCCATCCATCCATCCATCCATCCATCCCCGCGCCCCTCCAGCCCCGCACCGCTCGGCTGAGGCATGCCGGGCCCCGCAGCGGTACCCGCGGCCGGGCTGAGCCCAGGCGGCAGCGGTGCGGGCCGACCGCCGCCACCGCGCTGCACGGCGACTCGCTGCTGCCACCTCTCGCTTGGCGTTCTCGCAGCTTCCCCGAACTCTGCTGCGAGCAGGAGATTCGCCTGGCTGAAGATCCCACTTCTCACCGATGGATGGTTGCGGTGGCTACCCCTCCCTTAATGTCACGGGAGGGCCGGAGGATACGTCTTGCCACTGCCAGAATGCCGTGTTTTAGGCCTGAGGTCACTTTTTTGGGGGAGCGAGGGGGGTTTRTTTCCATATTTATTGGACCATATAGATGACTGGTATGTGTCCTTTCTCTGGGTTAGGTGAAGGTGGCCCATCCACCTGTGACAAAATCGTTAAGTTACATCTGAGGGTGATTCAGCCTGGCAGCATCCCTCAATGCCAATCCAGATTTTGCCCAACTACTAGGACTTGTGAGAAGAGCACCTATGGGCTCAAGTCTAGAGTAAGCCCTAAACCTCATTGTCAGGTTCTGGTCTGACATGTCTTTGATGCCTACTGAGTCACAGCTATAGAAGGGAGCTTGCTGGTGGCAGAACACAGTGGCCAATCTAGTCTTGAGTAGAGAAGCGACCAACTAACCCATTGTCTGAACTTTTGGTTGGACCAAAAGTTCGTTTTTTTCTGCTAACTGCAAGACCCTGGATTTGTAATTCCCAGCCTGAGACAGACATGTAATTCTGAACTGAAAGTAGTGGATCACTCAGTAGTTACCTGGAGTCACTGTCTTACAGTTAAACTTAAAGATATGCCAGAGCATCRTGGGATCCACCTTCTGCAGCCCAGCCTCTTTTTCAGAGCTGAAAGGTCTTTCTGTCAATAAAGGTAAAGGAGATTGAAAGACTAGAAGAAGCTGTGTCATTCTTCCATTCCCCCTCAAATATTCCCATGTAATAGGGGCATTTCATGGCTCTGGGGACTGTACACATCTGACCAAATGGTTTGTAGGATAAGCAGTGTGGGCTAGTGAAGAATGGACCTAAGACATCTGATCTCTCCACTCTGCAAATGTTACCCATCTGGCTATACTGATCTGAGTAGTTAGTATGGAAGCTGTTAGCCTGGAAGTTAAATATAGTWACAAGAAAGATATATAATAATGTAGACTCTCCATAGGGAAAGTGAGGCCTGGAGGCAGAAGAGTTTTGGAAGAATCTGGGAGGTGTCTGAAATCTATTTTTCTGTCACAAAGTTTCCTCCTTTCACATCACAGTTTTGCATGAGAGGGTTTCCGTCTCAAGATGCTGCAAGATTCAAAAAACTTCTCCTGTTCCTGTCACTTTTCTCCTTGATTCTCCCTGATGTATCACATTTTCAATGTTCCCTGATAGCACATGAGGTYAGGACCCCTGCTTATGGATATGGAGAAACGTAACAAAGGAATTAAATCAGAGTTTCCATATGCTGTTGTTGCTGTCACAGAGGAAGAGTAAGGGAGAGCAGTGAGGGTAAAGAATGTGAAAAGCAGTGAGATCAACTTCTGGAAGAGGCTGCATTCCACAGAGCTTCAGGAAGAGGTCTGCCAACTTTATTCTCAGTGACTAAACCTCTTCTTCTGACAAGCCAAAAGCATACATAGGTGGAAGCTGTTCACTTTTTTTGGTCAGTCCCAGACTTCTTGGATATAGACAGTCTGTTTTCTCAGGCCTGTACCTAGAAGTGGTTTCTCTATCCTAATCTTTGGTTAACTTCCCTGAGGGTTTTCTGAAGTTGGAGGGTTTTTTTTTCCTTGAAAAAGATGGAAAAAGAAAAGGAAATTATCATATCAAGGCAGATATTTTCTAACACGAGAACTGTAAAAGCATCTTCACCATTTATATTTACCTGTTAGATTTACAAAGGTTCTTGAGCCTCCAATTTCTATTTGGTTGAAGTAACAGCAAGTAAAAATTTTAGAAAACAGAAAAAAAGAAGTAATAACATAARTAGAGTTAAATGCAGTAATATAATTTTCAGATAATTAGTCCTCCAAATGACTATACCATGAAAAACAGTATCAGTAACAAATTTTCAAAGTTTAGGCTCAAGGGTTCCATCTTGCAATAGCTGGTTACCAGTGATAATTTTCCCTTCCTGCTAACTAAACATATATATTTTTCTTTGTGAAAAATTTCGTCATGAGGTAAAGGATGAAGGTAGAAGTGGAGGAACCCAAGGAAAAGTCCATTAGTCAACAGTTGAGTCAACAGCCAGGATGAGTCATCTAAAATATGGGATGCCTAGRTACTAGTTGTGTCTGCATGTTCTGTCTCAAATCATATTTAATTTTTGTTTGATGCTTCTTGGAATGGAGTTTGGAAGAAGAAGAMGCTTGAATGGAGCTTGAATTTTTGGACAGAAAGGAAAACATTTCTTTTCTGTTTTGACTTTYTTTAAGATTATGTTTAAATTTAAATGTATACTTCATGTGAAGATTGTTGAGATCCTTTGTCATGTCCAGGTCCAGCAACTTCTTTTTTCATGCTGAAGTCAATGGGAACTTTCCATACTAAAAATGTAACTGAAGTGAAGTGAAACTAGCTATATGTAATAGTTTCATGTTTCAGACAGTCTTTAGCAAATCTAGAATAAAATTGGCAAAACTTGTTTTTGCCCTTTTTAATAAACTGTAAAATCAGTCAAGCATGGAWAGTTTTTAAGTTTAGAGCAGTATTTCAAAGAAGTTCTTGAAATTACTGTCTTATCCCTAAGAATTATTTCAAGGTGAAATTATTGAAAGACATTGACAACAYCCACCAAAATACGTTTCAGATAAGAAAGAACATGTTTCTTGAGTCACACARTATGATGTCTTAGTGAAACTAAACTGGCAATGAATTCAAATAATTGGTCCAAATTTATTCTCTTTTATTTGACTTTGATGTTATTTTTAAAAAGTCAAATCATTCTTGAAATATAGTAATACTATATGAATTTTCCATTTCTCCTAAATTGTTGCACAATATTGTATAAAAACAAAGTACCCATAAATCCTTGGATGAGGATGATTTTCTATGCCACAATGACATGACAAGAGGAGGTTTGCATGATTGTATTCTCAAAAGCTTGCATTCTGATCTCATGAAAATATTTTTTAAACAGTAGTCTCCTAAAGAAATAGAAGGTATTTTCAATTCTGAGGCACAGCTGGCTTTGTCTCAGTCTGATTATGAGTAAATTATTGTTGAAGTGCTAAGCTTGACTGGCAATAGGAAGATACAATTGAATTTGTAGTACCTGCAGATTTTGTAAATGAATCTGTATTTGCATTGGAAGAGTTGGTTTTTATGTACTGAGGACAACTCACATCCCTAGGACCTGACTGAGATTTTCTTATTCCCAGCTTCATCCACTGATGACCAAATAGGCAGTAATGAACAAAATCTCTCTGAAACAGCCRTATTAAAATATTTTTTGGACCTACCTACCTTTAAAAATTCGTTGTAAAAATTCTTGTTTAGTGAGTAGCTGCCATTGATGATCCTAAACAGTTTGGCATTTTGAGCATGTCAGATTTTCACAAGAAATTATACAAAAGGTTAAAAATTCAATAGAATTCAATGATGTGTGTCAGTCACAATCAATCAAGGTATAGTAAGGGAAATACATTTTTTAATAATAAACTTCATTTAAGTGTTCCTGATTAAGGAGATASTTGGAGTTTTACTTAACTTCACAGAGAAACATGGTAAAAATATTAAGAGGGTAACAGACAATGCAGGTGCTTTTTCCTATCAGTTAAAGAGATCTGATTTAAAGAGGGCTTGGGGTTTTTAGTTTGTGGGCTCTTTGTTGTTTTTTGGTATATTGTTATTTGGAAGATGGAAGGCCAGAAGTTGAAATGAAAATTAGCATAGTGTAAAAACTGTTCTTTTCAGCATCCAGTAAAGCAAAGTTTACTGTTATAAATTCATATACCCTATACATGAATAGATTATATGAAGAGCTGATTGTTCTGAAATAATTTGTAAACATTAACCCCATGAAAGAAAGTAATTTCATTCTGTCTTCATGTTACCCAGTATTACTAGAGGTACAATGTCAACTCGGCTGCAAATTGTAATCTATAGATTGGATATCTTTGAATGTTMAAAACATGTTTATCTCTATTATTGTCAACTGAAATGACAAGCTATTCTCAGGATACATCCTTTAATACATTTACAGCTATAAAAGCATTTAGGATTAAGTTATAACACTTACAGAACTATACTGTATTTTTGGATTYTTTTTTCTCTTTTCTGCATTTGTATATTGAATAAGTCCCTCTCAACAAAAAAGACCATCCTGCAAAAAGTCAAGCAGAAATCTTGACACAGATTCAGAAAATTATGCTGTTTGAATAAAAGTTAGTGAAACCTTGTTACGATGATTATCCTTTTATTTAGTTCATTTATGTCTGGGTTTTACTTTGTATCTTTCCACAGTGTAAAAGACTGTCAGAGTTCAAGGAACCAGTAGATTGATTATCCAGTTAGAMCTCATCTTGCATAAGACTGAGATATTACCTACCCTGAAGTCAAAATTAATGATTTGGCATTATGGAATTATGGAATGCTGGGTCATTTTCTAATCTGGGCTCTATTATAATTAGTAAGTATCAAGAAAGATGAAGCTAGTTTTACTTCACTGTCATACTCCATGAATGCCATGCTCCAAAAGTGACRCACATTTACMTTTTCCAACCAGTGTGATTTTAATTTTCTGGAGAGCCTTGGTGTGTTTTTCCAGTGCCCAGAAGAACTTCTCATCTGACACTTTTTCAGAACCTTACTCTAAATTTAATTTCATAGTTTCACTAGCAACTSTTATGAAAACCCACACCTCTGAAGCGCCATGGGTATTCAACCATTAGCAAGGACAACTTACAAGAATTGTCGTTTTACGAGGCATGCACCTGAGTGTTTCAGTGTACAGGAAGACACCTGGTAATATTCCCCATACCTGAAGTTTCTTGGGTATGCCACTGGTGAGTTTAAAAATGTTTGCCCCACCCACCAGTGGCACCAAGGCTGAAGTCACAGTGGGGGYTGTCTGGAGAGCGCTGATGCCAGTGTGGACACAAGGCCCTCCAGCATATCCTGTACATTTTGAGGCCCAAAATACTTAATTTAATATTGTTTCTCAGCTGAGCTGTTCTGCACTTCATGGCTATGAAGCAGATTGCCTTACAYTTTGACCTGATAATTTTCTCTGTCAGGCCTTAGTTCACCTCAAAAAAKGTTTGACTGTGTCAGATCATCTGGTTCATGCCTGCTACCCAGTTTCACCACTTTTTGCTACAGGCTATCTTGCATAATTGCCTATTTCTGGTCCTATATGTKGTTTGTAAAGAAGTGTGTTTGTCATCATCCTGTAAAGTTTTCAGTAGCAAGCTTACTTCTACAAACTAAGTTGTTTAGMAAGAGTAAATTTCAGCAACGAAGGAGGACAAGTTGCTGCAGTGTAAATGGCCGTTCACATAAGAGTTGAAAGTCTGACTGTGCAATGGAGGAGTACAATACTGAATTTTTCCCATGAAAGTTTTACAATATCATTGTTTTCTATCTGKAAAACTAGATTTTCACAATGATGTTTTAAAAATGGAAAATACTAAAAAAATCTGTGACACAACATATAAACAATTATAAATTGTTCAGCTTGGTACCATTCTTAAAGTCTGTTGCTGTCTCATGTTCTTTGTGATAGTTTTCAGCACATCTTTTAAGTGCATCAAGAAAATATGTGTTGCACAAGGGGCAGGATGTGTTTTTCCTCATTTCCTGTTTTACTCCTGCTCTTCCAATTTCAGGGTAAAAGATTTTGAAGGAAAACTTGAGTTTCTTATCCTATGCTTTTTCAGCAGAAAAACAAACTGCTTATTTTCATGTAATCCTGTTATGTAAATCTCTGTATTACTGCACACCTGACCTCCCTTRTGGTATTTTTAACTTAGTGGAAAACACAAAGATATGTTTTATCAGCACCACTTGCTAAAATTACAAAGGAAAAGATAACCGTGTTTATTTTTTTACCTTTTGTGAAAGAAGAAATAAATGAAWGTAATAAGCTGTAAAGCAGTACCAAATTCTAAGAGAGAAGTAAGWTGTTTTATGATCCTAATGTAAAAATTTTATCATCACTAATGGGATTTATCAAGTACTTATTAAAATGCATTTATATAAATTTATGTAGTCAGTCATTTTTGCTTAATTTTGAAATTCCCACAGTTTCTACTGTGGCTCTACATTATGAAAAAAACTGTAGCCATTCAAAAGTAACTGTCAGTCCCAGCATAAGTCCTTTTGGAAAGACGCTGAAAGTATACTGTGACAGCTGTGATGAGCTCAACAGCAAGAATCCATTTAAAGGGGTAAAGCCTTTTAACTGAGTTACAAAAAATATTTGACATTTCCCRTGTCAACTCTGTCCCTAAAGTAAGTTACTTTTGTTGCATACAGAGTTCAGGTGGTAAATCTTATCTTTTTTCACTCTGGGATATCAATTTAGAAATTTGTATTAGATTCAGTGACCTTTGGTTATATTTATGTTATTTGTGATGCCTATGTGATTTTTTCAGCTGTTATAAAGCAGCTGAGAATGGTACTGTGGTTTTGGAGGCTTGAACATATTCTGTAGAAAAATATAGGTGAGCAACTATCTATCTTTGGATTCTTTTTTCCTGTTGTTTATTGTAATGAGTGATTGACAATATAGTTGCTAATTTAACCTAATACAGCATCAAGCAATTGTGTGACACACAGTAGGCTTTGATGTTCATACACTTTGCATGATTTTTATGGCTAGACTGTACTTGCACTTCGTGGAGGTAGCTGTTTCTTGTAAAAAAATGATCAAACCATAAAACAAAATGTRAGAGATATCAATATGCTGTTACTTYAGTAGTACATATTGGATAACCCCCCTCACTTTTCAAAAGCTATAGTTTTTGTTTTCATAGACAGAGCTCAAAAAAAGAAGAATCATAGAATCACAGAACGCTAAGGAGTGGAAGGAACTTTAAAGACCCTCTAGTCTCAACCCCTCTGCCATYTACCTCCCAATAGGCCAGGTTGCTCAAGGTCTTATCCAATCTGGCCTTAAACACTTCYAGGTATRATGCATCCAAATTTCTCTGGTCAACCTGCTCCAGTATCTCACCACCCTCACAGTAAAGWATTTCTTCCWAACACCCAGTCTAAATTTCTCCTTTCATTTTGTAATCATTGCTCCTTGCCTCTTTATAGAGTGCACTATGGGCTTATAAAGGCAAGCATTAATTTCAACAATTTGTAAATTTTATCCTTCACTTAGGTTTCATGYATAGAAATCAGTGTATTACACTGAAGAAAAATACTTTTATCTGTAAAAGATATTTCATTAGTGGTTATTTAGCAACTTGTTCTTCAGATATAATATTGCATTMGCCTATTATGAAAAATGTGATCTGGAATTTTTACAGATCTAATAACAGTCTCAATATGGTCGCAGTCATAGGGATAGAAGACAGTTTGTGTGTTTAATATATATATGAGATGTTCATTAAAACAGAGGTCTGAGGGTCAGGATAGTCTGTTACAGATCCTCACTGAGATGGGTTATGTCTGTAGCTTCCATACATTTCTATTGCTTCACTTATTGAATGGGTGTATCAAACTTGTTAGATTAGACTGAGGTTTGTGGATAAGGAACAACATATAAGCATGATAGAAAAACTCCCCCAATATAAGCAGTGTACTCCAGAATGGGCAAGTATAAAGAGCCACCACAAAATGAACATCTGTGAAAGGCAGACTGCCCTGACTGTGGCTGTCTCACAGGCTTCTCCTCTCCCACTGGTTTGTCAGGGGGGCTCAGTTTTCCCCCTTATTACTAACTGACAAATAAATATGGTGTTACTGGAAGAGGTGATGTTGCCCACAAGACGTTGCAGATGAATTTTTTTCTTTTTTTTATCAAGAATGGCACAAACTAGGTACTCCTGACCATTTTACTAAAAGTCCTGGCTGCTCTTTCAGCTCAGACAAGCAATGGGTGTTCCAGAGCAAGGGGGAAGGCTATTCCACTTATATATCAAAGGTGCCTCCTTTGCCCCTAATTTCTTGTCTCTATAGATCTATAATCACCTGATTTCACTTCAATGTTATTGTCTACATCAGCCAACTCTGTCAACCTTAGCTTTGAATTCCCTAACATTCTATAGTCAGTTTCATCCTTGCCTTAAAGCCCCTTAAAGATTCTGAAAGTGTTTGTTCTTTTCTGAGGCCTGTGAGACTCTTTCTCCCTCTCTGCACCCCTTCTTATCAGTTACAAAAACCTGATGGAACACCTCCAAGGCCTTGAGTGATTTGTTCAGTTGTGTTCCCTCAATCTGTGAGCTGGGAGATCTGGTCACAGATATTGTCTCTGTTATCTCTTTTTCCAGAGGGTCTGTGTATCGAGGTGGGGTTTATTACTTTTTCTGATCTTCTCTTTGTTTTTTTTCAATAATATTCTTAAAAAACGTCCTTACATTACAAATGTCACATATCCGTTATACTTCACACAGCTTTTACCTTCTATCTATCTATCCTTACAGTACTTAATATCAACACAATGTTTGAGCAACTGGAGCCCATCTTCTTAGGATAACTGATCTAGATGAAAAAAATGAAGCCAGTTCTTTTTGTTCAAGTCATTTGTTAAGGGGATTCTGAAGGTAACATCGCCTGGTGCTCTTTCAAGCAATACAATGTAGTTTTTGCAGACTCTGAAGAGAGCAACAGCYACATAAAATTACTTTGATTTTACAAATTATTTTGCTGGTAGAAGAAGAGCACTGATATTAAAAGAAAAACACCCCTAGTAACAACAAATAGCTAGCCACTTGGATTATATAATAATTTAACATGAAGACTCAAAAACAACTCCAGTGAGCTCTTGAAATACCCAATAATCTTCAGATCTTTTAGTGCTGCTTTGACAGCTTTTTTACAACAGCAGCTGAGACAGTCTGCATATTCTGCASAGAACTCCCAGCATTCAGCAAAAGCTGATAAGCCAAAATATTTTAGCTGCATCTCTCTACTTTTCCCAGGGYAAATTCCTGAGCTCTTTCTAGGTAATTTCCCTGCTCTAGTGCATTATGTGAGAATTTGCTCATGTGACTTCCTTTCCCTTAATGTTTTTTTAGCTGTGAATCAGAAATTATTGAAAAAGCTCAGTTTTCAATAATTATTTTTTCCTACTGAAAGAGAATCCTTGAAGAGCATAAACCATAATGTGAAGTGAAAAAATAAAACRACAAAGGAACTGGACAAATTCATCTCAATTTTGATTGATTAAAATATTTTGACCTATTGTAGACAGTCTSTCAAGATATTCCATGTACCTCAACCCCTTCCCAGAGGCAGTTTACCCTTTCTTGCTGTGTCTCCAAGTGACACAAACCAGAATTGCACTCACCTTAGGGTGTTCAGACTTTTGAATGAGCCAAAAATTTGATAGACTTGTTTGATCTAGAGCTCTAGATAGTAAAAGAGTGGGGAGGTGGGAGTTAAAGTGATTTTGGCCTTTCCAAGAATTACTTCAGGAAAGCATCCTACATCCTAGATATAGGAAAATACATGGATTAATAAAAATATTTCTGAAAGACATGGCATAGGCTTTTACAGCCTACAAACCTTTTAAACTCCTGTGAAAAGAATTGATATTGCATATTGCATAGTATAATACAAAAAAGAAGATCTTCCTAGAAACTGGTGATGATTTTATTTATTGCAGATTCCTAAGAATTCACAGATTGAGGTAATTTCCCTCTAAATTTGATCCTTGCATGCTGAGTCAGCCAGCTAATCTAGAGATCAAATATCTACCAGGTCGACTGCAGATACATTTCAAAAACTCAGGGAAGGAATGGTTGCTTCTGGAAGCAATAGTGAAGAAGAATTATTGTCTAGATAACTATAATTTTCTGGCATGGTTTATCTATAGAGTGGATATCATCCTTTTCTGAAGTGTATTTAAAACCATTAAATTCCCCAAATTAGATCTTACCTTACCTAAAATATTCAGTGTACAAAGATGATATTAAATATTCTCCTTTATTCTTGGTATATGGACAACAGGACCAAGTAACAGATGCACAGTGTGAACAMATAGATGGCTTAAAACTGTGCTGCCTTTCAAAAATGTTCCTCTGAGAGTAACTTTCTCATGCTTACATAGTTCATTTCTTCCCATAGTACTGACTTCTAACAGGTTGCTTTTCACMTTTTGCATGCACAACTGTGCACTGCATTTCTAACCATTAAAAACTTTTTCTTAAATTGTAGGACCATCTCTGCAATTTATCAAAGTCGTTTTGAATTCTAAACTTATGTTTCAACATGCTTGCAGTTTCACCTGATTTTCCATCATCTGTGCATTTAATAAGCTTGTTTTTACTYTAATATCAAATTCATCCATGACAAGATTTAAGTAAAAACAGATTCTGAGCAGACCTCTTCTACTGTGGGCGGCAATTCATTGACAGATACCCTTCTGATTACAGGTTTCCAAAAAGATTTACACCCACACTGTAGCTGATTTATCCACATCGTCCTGTAATAAATTTTATGTACATCACATCTCCCTAACCTGCTTATAGAGTATCACGTAGGGCACCATTAAAAGTTTTTATTTTCCTTGTGATATGAAACATATATCTATGTTCCTGTGTTTCCTTTCTATCCACAGGTTTCATCACTCCACTGTAGGATAAAATTATATTGTAATTGACACATTTCATTTTTTTTACAAATCCACATTAGCCGCTATTAATCCTGTAATCTTTCAGTCTCTTGTCTGCTTGGAAATAGTTTAGTTGCTTGTATCAAGGTTGCGCAGGGTCCATTATGAAGCTGAAAAATCTGCAAAATCCCCAAGAAATTGTCCAGATCCCTTCTTTTAACTGTTCTTAGGGCTCCTAGGGCATTTAGGCCACCTTTTGTCCCTACACATTTTCAAAAATAATTGCTAATATATGTGTTTATTTCAGCCATTTTGATAAATATTTTAGAATTAAATGTATCAGGCCCAGCTGACTTCCAAACAGTTATCTTATCTAAATGTATTCACACCTCTTTTCCCCTTGTTCTAAGCTAAGATCTTATCTCACTGGTGTGAAGTAATAAATTATGAAAACCAGTGATAATTGATGGGGAATTCTGGAAAGGCAAGTTTCAAAAAGGGCATGAATTTCATGGGTTTTCTTCACTCTCGGGTAAGGAGCAGGGCTTTTTTTCCTACTCTTCTGCTAGCAAGCAGTGCATATGTTGTGGGGATATGTCTTGTCAGTTTCATGGGGTTTATACTTTGGTCTTTTGTTTCCATATATCTCACCTATGTTGTTTTGCATTAATCTTTAGCAACCTGATCTTGTCTTCACTTCCTGGATTCTTCTTTTGCTTGAAGTAAGTGAAGAAGTCRTTAGTTACATTGATCGCTTCTTATCCTTCCCCTTCACTGCACTACAAAATTGTGTGAAAATATGACTGTGGCTTAAAAGTCATGTGTGACATGACATTCTTTAGAAGAGGTGATGCCTACTCAGAAGTGAATATGATGGATAAAAATGTGTCAGAGGGAGATATACAGCTAATAAAGAGCAAATTAGCTTTTTCTAAATCAGACATACATTTAATTTACATAGCATGCAGAGGCATTGGAATTGTTGTGCTTTATCAGTTATGTATTTTAAGATTAATATACACATATTGTCTAGGAGAGCATTAATGGCTTTTTCAGTTTTCACCTGTTTTTATAAGGCCTGTTTTGTAATCCTACAAGTCTGTTTTGCAAACAATGCTAATACCAGTCAATTATACTAGCTGGCATTTGACAAGACCTACAAACACCTAACAAATTACCAACTGAGTCACTACACGAGCAGGAATTTACAGCTATGAACAATGCTACTATTTCTATTTATAGGTGTTTCTGACTGATTTTGTTTTGATTACTTACACACACATGCACATAAGCTGGGCTCATCAGCTCATTGCGGCCTCACAGTTGACTCAGTCTGGCAGCTGATGCATCTACAGGAGATCAGCTGTTCCTTTGTTAAAAGCTGTCACTGCAGCCTGTAAAAATTATTATAATTCACATTGCAGAATTCAGTATCTCTGGACAAGGGTGGATACCCTTATACAGAAAGCATTAAATAGTGTCAATGTTTACATAACAAATGACTTCTGACAAGGCACCTTATCTTGGTCCTTCGTAATTAAAAATACTAATTATATACATAATGCGTGGTATATTACATAATATTAATAATATTTTCTATTAATTCTGGAGAAAATATGACCTCTCACTCTATGAAAAGAAATGGTCTAACAAATAATATGAAAATAGAAGATCTTATGTTTGTGCTGTTGTACATGCAATCAGCGATGAACAAAGGAATGTCTGCATTACATACCTCAGACTGTGAAATATAGCCTTTGTTTTTTTTAGGAAGAAGGGCTTTTGGGGTCCATTTGGCCTTCCATTCTTCTTTTGTGATGTCATCAGAAGAGAGGACGCATCAAACCTCTATATCCTGAGATCCACAGGGAAACTCCCATAGCACTATAGCACCTCCTTGTAGCCAACAATTTCTTCTACTCTATCTTTAATGTTAAGACCATTTTTATCTTTCTTTTTCTATTGGATTCACCTCTGATGTGCTTGATTCAAGAGGTGCAGTTGCTCTTGTGCAGGGAAATTCTTTACCATTTCAGGACAACATGCACAAAACAGTTCCCTACCACACTCCAGCTCCTACCTCATGAAGYTTTCCCCATGCTGGGAAAAACATAAGGAACCATTATAACACTGAATGTCGAATATGTGTGTCAAATTCACAGAGCTTAGCTYTATAGAGCATAATACTCCCACAGGCATTGACTGAGAGGAAAAATGAGCCAAGTTTAACTTCTAGTCTCTCTTACTTACACTCAAAGAACATGCAGGGGAAGCTCGTCACTATCTGGTCCCTGCTTTGCTTTTGCGAGTCAGAGCAGAGGTGGTGCTCCAGGATGCTGCTTGTAGCACCCACATTGCCTGCTACTGTCAGAAGCTATTGCTATCACAGGGCAGARCAAATGGGTTTAGCCAAGGAAGGCTGGGAATGTCCATCAGTTGACCTCTTCTGTCCTACTGGTGATGAAGGAAGCTGTGAGAAAGGCTCAAAAWGGCAACACTGAGCACCGCAGGAAAACTGGGGAATGCCCAGCACTTCAAACAACCCCCRCCTCTGGGAGACCTGGACCTCATGTGTCACATGGGCACTCTGGCTGTAACTGCAAAGAAGATAAATGAGCTATGACTGGACATTAAAAGGGCTGGGATGGAAAAACTGATATGCTCTGGACATAGTCAGATGGTGAGGAGTATGCAGCATACACAAGAGCTGCTTTCACCTTTGTTGTAAGGCCTTTTCCCCCCTTGTCTGCCTAATTTTTGATGTAGTAGCAAGACTTGGCTCTGATTGCATTAGAACAGACATTTTTGTGTTGCAAGATACACTCAGGTATCATTTTGGACACCATTTGGCAGCGCCTAGAAAACAAATAAGGATTTTCAACCTGGACACAGAAATGAAGCTAGCRTTATTTTCAGAGGCAAAAAATGCTGAAAGGTTTTCCATTTTATATTTGAAAATCATCTTATCAGAACGTGCCAGTGGTTAATTTTYCTAACATTTTATGTGTGTAACACGAAGGGACAATAAAACATTGGGAAAGGTAAAAACAATCAGAGGTTGTAGACCATATGGTGAGGGCAGATCTAGAAGAACAATAAAGTCATCATCCTCTGGCCTTTAATGTTCATTTGTTTTCTGGTTGTTTGTAATGTGCCCTGTGGCAGCATTATAAATCTTCTTCCTGTGTAATAACTCTTACTACTTCTTTTCTTGCAATTACAAAAGGTGTTTTATTTTTATCAGCCTTTCCAGACAACACAGATCCTATCTAATGTATATCTGGAGCAGTAAAAAGATTGAGTGTATACGTGTCTCATATAGTGTGATACATAAAATCAAACATTAATAAAGGCTTTTGACAACCTCCATCTGTTTGATCTTCACACTTCTCCCTCTGCTTTTTTAAGAGATAAAGCCTTGAAGTATTTCAGCATTTCCTCTAACTCATCTAGCCTGACAATTTTTTGCAGCAGCTTCTCAGTTGCTTAGTCCTATGACCAAATCAGAGAACACTGTTTTTGTTGGGGTCGTAGGTGTTACTTTTGTGTCTCTGGAAAACACACAGAAAATATCTTGGAGCACTTCTGAATCTGAGGATGAGCTGCTGCAAAGCGTTGACTGTGGGGTCATGGAAAGTGTGACTACATGTACCGAGATGTAGGAGTAAAAAAGATTGAGAAATTCTTGAAGAGAGTTTTATCCAGTTATAAATCTACACTTGAGCTGAAAAAAGAATTACCATTTTCTTCTTTCAAGCATAAAGTATCAGGATAGGTTTTCTTGATGCAGTTTGTTGGATGTCCATGTCAGTAGCTAAAGCATGCGAAGCACACATCTTGATCAAAAGAATTCTCTTATCACCAGTTCAACCTGCTTTTGCAGAAATTAGATCCAGAAAATTAAAAGTAAGTACCTAAATTGGAAGTTCTGTCTCTATACTTAGACCTCTGACACTGCAACTGTATTTTATAACGCTGTCCTGGAGTTCAAACTAAAATCAAAATTTCCCAGACTTAAAAATTTCCATCACCAACACTAAGAAACCAAACACAAACATCCCCCCAAAATCAGGAAGTATGAATACATAGGCTGAAAATGAGCAGGTTCTTGCTTGTCTTTCACATACAACTTGCTGCTTTCCTGTAAACACAAACATTAGGCTACAGTTTCATGCTCTTAGTGAGTGTAATGTAGGTAAATAGATGTAAGATTCATACATAAGAAAAAAATTAAAATKATATATTTTACTGTGTGAGGCAATAGTCTGACATCTAAACACATCTCAGGAGTTTTAATATAAACCAGTGAAGGCCTTGGAAAAATTCAACCCTTTCTTTGTGTGTTTTGTTTAATACAAGTAATTMTTTTCTTTTATTTGCTAAAAGTGATATTATTCTATTTTGAAAAATGATATAAAAATGAAAAAATTATAATCAAAACGTGTACATATCATCATATGAGAGACCATTTAGTGACATTATAATGGCCTTAGCCTGATTCAAAATTTCTTCTTCATGAAGATGTATTCTCAGATACCAGAGAGACGAAAAAACCTTTAAATGATTGTTGTTTGCTGTACTTTCATAGGTGATGCCACATATGGTGTAGAGAAAATATTTGTACCAATTTTAATTTTTTGTAGATCTTAATTCTAACATATGCAAGCAAGGGGAAATGTGTTTTAAGAAGAAATAATAGAAGATAATATAAGAAGTTAAATCTATCTGTAGAATAAATGTATTACAAGTTCCTTTTCATATAATAAAATAATTTCCTATGTTTTCACAGTGTAGCACAGCACTTCTTAAGAGCATCAAAACCAAGCAGGACCAAAACAAACATCTTCCTGCTGCTTATGAATAAAAATCAAGCAATCTTGTATTTGTTCATTTCCTTAAGGAAGAACTGCTTCACTGAAATTTTAGCCCATGGTTGTACCAATAAAACAACTTAAGAAAATACTTACCAGAGGATTGTGAGTTGCTGTCAGTGCAGGAATCACATTTTGTTGAAATAGAAGCTGTGAATATTTCTATAATTTCAAAAGGAGCTCCACTAAAGACTCAAGAGATTAAAAAAAAATATAAAGAGAAGGCAGGTGTCTAACAGAATGTTTCTTCCACCACACCAGTTGTTTGTTTTGGTTTGTTGAAAACCAAATACAAATACAGTCAGGAAAACCAGTTAATATATTTTCATTTCCTGGAGTGGGACAATATCATTGCAGTTCTGTTACAATTAAATCGTTTGGAAAATTCCTGAGGAACTTCCTTGGTGAATTATGTCTGAGGTAGTCTTTTTCTGAATCAATACAGAAGGAAATGGCCAAGGAGTTTTCACAGGACTTTTACTATATCACAGATGTCTCAAATTGCTTTAAGGAGGTTTTCCAGAGCTGGCTGGACAAAGCAGCTTGGTCTGTGTTGAACACTGACTGTGCTTTAATAAGGGACTTGTGAACAAGCGGTCTCCTAAGGTCCTTCCCTAAACTTATCAGTGACCTCAGTGTGATTTTTGAAATGTCTATTTATGACAAACTAAGCTAATGTATGATAAATATTCCATTACTTTTGAAGTAAAATTAGTTTCACTTTTATCAGCATAGTTTGAAAAGTGACTTCTGGACCAGATATGATGCTGTGACTGATTTCTGGGCACCTACAGAAGAGCGAGTAACAATTGTTCAAAGAAATCAGTGCTGCTAAAACATCCAAATACCTCCATATGTATTTGAACTATTTTTCCTCTGTACAGCAGACTGTCTCTTCAGTCTCTTTTTTTTTTTTTAATGTGATTTACTCAAACGTCTTTTGTTCTGAAGTGATGTTTCCATATATTCTGCTAGGTCAAATTTCATTTTCTTGTTCTACTATATTATGATCCTTGAAAATCTTTCATTTTTTTATGACTGTAAAGAAATTGGAATATTGTCATTCTMTCTTACGAACTTTATTACATTACATTTCCTTTAAATTCTAGATCTGTATATTTTCTATATCTGCTAGGACAAAAATTTTACAGTAAAATGATGTTGAAAAAAATGTGGAACCATGTGTTACTATGAGAAAGACAAAAATATTGTTCAAACTCAGATTTTTCTTCTTTTCATGCACAATTTTGGTTGCAACATAAAAATATAGGCTCTGGGGAGCAGGATTGAGAAAGAGGAAACTTAAAATTCGTGGATATTTAATGAGGTAATGTACTAAAGCCTCAGATAGTGTTCTGGTGTTGAGGCTCCCATCCTTTTTCCATACATAGACTGGCATTGATCAAACCATCTTTCTTGTGGAGTAACTGATGTGTGCTAGCACTTCTATAAAGCCACAAGGAATTCTTGTGGTAACAAGGTCATTTCTCCACAAGACAATGAAACTTCATATGCACTTTGTCTATCATCCGCCTGAATAGTCCTCCCAAAAGGAAAAAAAAAGTAGAGGAAGAACTTCTTACATTGTCTGGACAGGCTCCTAGTGAGAGTAAATGCATGTGACAGCACACCAAAGGGTCCCTACTTCTATCATCCTTGACACTTTTACCATCATGCTTTAGTACAGGGCTCACAAGTGGATTTTGCTGTCCAATCCACTCATTACTGTTATTTATTTCCTTCTTGTCTCTGTGTACCTCATATTCCATGAATCTTTGGGAAGACTTCAGGCCTACATTCTTTCTCCCAATCCTTTCCTAACAGATGGCACAGGATAACTCTGTTTATTTCCTTTAGACTTCTTCAGACTAAGCAAAGGGCCTCTCCAGTCCTTTCGTCCCATTTTCTTGTAATCACTAATTCCAGGATTTGTTAGAGGGTCTCTTTTTGCACTACCATTCCCAAGAGTGCTTAGAAAATGAGTACTCCTGACTTACCTGAAATCAATCTGGAATCATTCATAAATGAACCAGCATGAACAGATGTGTGAGTGCTCGTGCATGCATACATATGTCTCTGTGTTAGAGGTATAAAGGAAGGGGAGTTACCATTCTCATGGGACCAGCAGCACTTCAAAGTTCTTGAAAATGGAGAAAACAGCAACATCAAAAATTTTCCTGAGCAAAAATAAAAAGGTTCCTTTTTATTTTAAGGAATACTACTTTTTGTGTGGAATCCCTATCTGCAAAAAGACAATAATCTCCACTAATTGCTAATCTCTTTCTTGATTTTTAAAACCAAAAGAAAACTAAGAGTAAAACCAGTAAACACAGAAGAGTTTATCTATGTGAATGGTTTCTTTCTGCTCCCTCTGTACTTTTTTTTCAAATTCAGACAGCCTGTAGCACAGTCTGAATTGTGTTACAAAAAACTTCATAAATCCCTCTGTGTTTAAGCAGCTGGTTTCTGCTTCACCTTTTTTCTTACACATGATGCTTTGTCCATTATAATATCCATTTCTGTCAGATGGATGTAAGTCTGAGGATCCCTATCCATGAATGTTTACCTACAGCACCATCATTTGAGTGCACTGCTGAATCAATGATCAGAATTCTTAACGAGAATCAATATGTTGTTTCATTTGATCTGAGATACCACCTTAGTGTCCATTTACGTAAACTCAAGGGTCTCTGGAGATTACTTTGCACAACTATTTTTTTCAGAATATAATGAAAAATTAATTTAAATTGGCAAGCACTGTTGGGAACAAAAATCTGTAGAATTTTGTGTGTAGAAGAAAATATTATAGACAAACTCCAGATATGAATGTGGCTGATCATTCTGCAAAGAATGATTTTTCCTTATTTTCACTCTACTTAATTTGTTTGACTTCACCATATCTTGCAAGTGTAGTGTACTGAAGAAAAATAGGTTTGAAATAAAAACTCAGAACGAATACAAAGCATTTGTAAGGAGTTTAGTTCTTTAAAGAACGTAATACATTTTGAGCATTAGAAGCTAAAAAGGAATATGGCATAAATTCAATGAAAAAACTTTTACAGTGATTTAAAAACACTATAAAGTAATTCACAACTGGCTAGCACTTGCATTTTACAGTACTTACAGTACATACTTGCAGACATATGAAACCAAATCACCTTAGTTTCAGAATACAAATATACTAGTTACTAAATATAATATAGTTCCAGTTGGCAAGGAAATAATTTATATCCGACTTAGGGAAGGTTTAATAATCAATATCTGTGCTATTTCACTGGGATGAGCAGCCAGCCAATGGAACTCCCTTCAACCATATAGCAATCACAAAGCAGATGCCTTTATTTAAATACTTGTTAACTCAGGATTTAAATAGTTGTGTCATCTAAGGAGGAGACAAGCTGTAAATTCCTATAATGAAGAGAAACCTGTATTAATATAAACCAGTATGTGATATTATACTGGGTGGTGTATAAATTACCAAGTGATGTGTCTGACTCAAAACTCTCAAACTTTACCTGCTGAAATATAATTAAAGTCTTGAGTTGAGTCATATGCCCTGGAATGAATGCTGTCTAAAATGAAACATAATGAATGTTTGAATGAGGTAAGAAATAAGACTGTGGCAAGACCGTGGGAAGAGCATGGTAGTGCAAAAGGAAGGTGAAATAACCTGGATCATGTAGGCAGTAAAGAACATGTCTAAGTAACAGCAAGCTGTAAATAATTCATGGAGAAATTTCCTAAATGTTAACAAGATCGTATGATTTCAGAATATTTTCATTTTGGGTTGAGCTGGTAATGCAGTCCCACTACATATGGAAAAAGAGGAATTTTTCGTATTCTGTGATAACATTTTACACTGCAAAATTGGACATCTCCTTTACCCATAGAAATTATTTTTCAGACATGACCAGGAGGACCCTTAGTGTTTTGCACTATTCATATAATAGCAGATATGAAACACATAATTGTCCGTAAGCCTCCCCACCTGTTCATCAAATTAGACTATATTTTAAGCTACATTGGGCTTTTTAAAGAGAGTTTACACTTCAAATACTTTCTCTATCAGCAGTCATGGTGGGAGTATAGTGTCCGTGGCTCACTTTCAGCAAAATGTGGTTATTCTGAGCAGCATGCATTAGTCAGCAGCAGCTGTATTCTGGCAAGGAAAGCAAGGGCAAAAAAGTTTTCCAGGAATGGATGAATGTGGATTGGACAACAGCAGCTGCAGTGTGAACAGTGCTCTTTGTTTCTGTGGTCTGATGTCCTGTTATTTCTCAGCTGAGTATCAGCTCTTCAGCCYTTCTGCCACAGCCCACCAAAAGAAGTTTGTTTGATGGTATGACTGAGCAGATCTGGAGTTACTCAAGACTGTCAGTTTTACTTCAGCTTCAGCACAACTGCCTTTATTCAAAAAGGATAAATAAGCAAAATGAATTATCAATATTCATATGAAAACTCCATTGTAACAATGTGTCAAATGGAAACAAGTTTTAAGTAGAGGTCCTTATTTACTGTTTCAAAGAATCTAGAAAATACACGTTAAAATGAGAAATAACTATTTAAAAGAAAAAAAAAAGAAAACAGCATCACACCTGATTGCAAAACTGGAAACTATGGTCAAAAATCCCCAAAGAGCCTTTTTTAAATGTCAGGATCTAGCAGTAAAAGTAATTTGTTGTTGTTGGGACATATTTCATAGGGAAAAAAAGGCTATTTCTGTCTTTCAATTCTTTGAAAGATGGTCGTTTTCTTATGTTTTAAGGAAACAAGCACAAAATAAGGAAAATTATATCTGGTAACAGAGGAAAGCTCTGATCTTATTTTCTTTTTTTCCCCCATTTTTTTTTAGTGCTTTTAACTGTCCGAGGCTGGAGCTCAATCATTGTAAGTTCTATCACAAAATTAATTTCCCTGAGTCCTGGGCAGATAACAGAGAAGGAAGGCTTCACATTAATCAGAAAGGGGATTTTGTTAATTTTATAATGAGCTAATCTGGAAACACCCTTAGGGAGATGAGTTCAGAGATCAAAATCAAAGGCTGAAGTATCTGGAGTGAAAAAAACAGTTATTTCCCTACTTGATGGCTGGGTTTTGTGTCCACCTGTTCCTTTCAAAGTGCCTCTTTAAAGACCATTAAAAAGGCAGTGATTAAGGGTAGATGTTGAACAGACTGTGTTTCCAACACACCAGTTTGCCTTCATTCATTTCTATGCTGCTTTTTTTTTTTTTTCTGGGTAAAGACAGTTTCAGTGCACTCCTTTTATCATATCCACAGACAGATATAATTTGTAATTTTTAATTTTTTTTTCTCTTTTCTCTCTCTTTGGTAACTTTTACCCCTCAGTTTACGCTATTAACAGCTATCAAAACATTTTATAAACTTCCATTGACTTTGCAACCCTTCAGCTCACAGCCAGAACAGACCTCATGAACCACAGTTATTACAGTCGGCAGAAATAGATCCATTATTTTCTCAGTGTAAAGCTGATTCAAAACTACAGTTAACAAAATTGAAAAAAATGAAAGTACTCACTGCTGCATCACTGGGCTTGACATTTCTAAATAGTCTTAGCTTTTCCCTTGTCATTTCCACCGTCGCTCAAAGATTCAGGCTCTGGGAAGTTTTTTATCAAATTACACCATTTTGCAGGAGACTACGTAAAGTGAATAAGGGTCAAACCTGGACCAAAAGAAGCTTCCAATATAAAGTAAATATTGATGGTTATCTCTGTGGTATTGCATAACTATAAAATTCAATATTATATCTCATAAATGCAAGCTGTGTTTGCTGATGACTAAACTCTTGAGTTAGAAACAAGACTTTGGTGAAACTCTAAAGTAGTGCCTGGCGCTGGAATTTTGCTGAGGCTTAGCAAGGTAATGCCCTCAACTCTTTCTGAAACAGAACTGATCCAGTAATGTAGTCATCATGTTGCTTCAGTAAGGAACCCTAGAGAATTAACAAGTTGTTTAAGAATGCTTATTGCAGATGGTGTGGGAATCAGTCCAGATACAAAAGAGATGAAACTCAGCTATTGCTTCTCTTGTACTTGATCTTGAACTCTAGAAAGGAAAAACTTGTAGAAAAGTCACTTTGAAAACTCAGCAGGCGGCTTGCCTGACTAAAGCCTGCACTCATAGGCCTGTAATTGCATAAATGTTAATTAAAAAAGAAAACTAAGGAGAAGTAACTGACAGGAGCTAAGCAGAAGTAAAGAGCAGCTGCTTTTTGGGATTCTGCCACATGTAGTCCTCTTTCTACTCCAGCAACAATTTCCCATATTTCCCTCTCTTCTCTACTGAATGCAGGCTTAAACCAATATCCTGTCTGGCTTGGTTAATTCCCAAGGTAAACAAGTCTTTTTGTTCCCTGAGGAACAAGTTTAGCTGTGCTGGAGAAGTAAGAAGGGAATCAGGTAAGAGACAGGGTGACAAGGACAAGGAGAAAGGAGATTCTTTCCATCAGAGCAGACAAAGAAAACGGGAGTGGATAGGGGCAGTAATGGCCCCAAAAGGTGAATGAAATACAAGGGCCTGCTACAAATATCACAAGTCTGTTTGAATTTTTCTAGTGGGGACTGCTGTTAAAGAACTTCCAGTCCTAAATCCAAAGAAGAACCAGAGAATGGAAAAATGAATTGCCTGCCATATAGAACAAGATACGTGGAAGTAAGGTGAAAAAAAGAGATTCTGATAGAAACAAAGAAAAATATACAAATTGCTATTCTTGAGGTAAAATATTCCCACTGAAATGGCCCAGACATAACTGAGCTACATGTGGAGGAGGAGAGGAAGAACAGAGGCACTGAAATAATACATTGGTCAATTTCTGCAAAGAATTGCAACAAATTAGTACAACTGCAACAACATAAAAATATTCTAAAGATTCTGAGAACTTAAATCAGTAGATCTTTTTATTATAAATACTACAAGTATTTATATTTCTGTGCTTACCAGACTTCAAATTTCCTAGATATGGATAACACAAAAAATTATTGCAAAGAATAACAATGTCATTTCTATTTGCAAAAGGTAAAAGATTTTGTCATTCAAGAGTGATACCATGTCAAGAAATAAAGTTATTCTGGAAGGCTTGTAAGTGCTATGTACACAAACCAGTATCTTGGAGTTCAGCTTAAATCAAAAAGAAGTTTAAAAATACAGGCTACTACATAATTCTTTCTAGTTCAAACTCACAGATTTGAGTTTTACAAAGGAATTCAGGTCAAACTGAGAGGATTCATGTGTCCAAGGCTCTGGAAGGATGTGAAGGAAACATTTACAGTACTTAGAGTTTGTCGTCAAGCACAAAGGAAATTCTGTAGGGCTCTAGATTTAGTTGAATACCTAGGCAGCTGAAACAAGATGTAATGAAAATCTGGAAACTTGGATGAAAAAAATCCTGAGAAAATACTGATCATCAAAGAATTTTATCAGGAAGACTAGAAAGTTGAGAAAGAAGATGATTAAACAAAGTTGAGTTCATCCTGATCAGCGATGAAGGGTCAAAATAATTACAGGGGTGGCTAAGTTAAAGCAGCATTCTACTTCTCTTTGCAGAAGATGGGAYATCACTGTTGAATATATAGCAGGAGTAAGATGGCTATGAGAAGGATTGTATGGAAGTGGAAACTGAGACATAGAAAATGCCAGGGAAAATTAAGGAGGCCAGATCCTCCTCATGGGTTCCTCCTCAGTGTGGGGAGAGAAGTGGTTTACCTGTTAGGATAGTTTACCTCCAATTTTTAGATTTCCAAGTACAGAAACATAGTAAAGTGTTCAAGTGAGTCTAGTAGCAATGATTTTTTACTAAAAACTCAATTTTTTAAAGTATCAAAAGTAGTTCTCGAAGCAGTAACTTTTCAAAAGGAATAAGTTATCTAGGCAGCTGCAAATAGATGACTTTGACCTCTGCAGTGTGCAAGACGTGGAATATATTGTCAAAGAAAAAGCAATTAAGACTAGAAAGGCAAATAGGAATTGGTATAAAATGCAAGAACAAGAAGGTCTTGCTACTATGGATTGATAAAAGAATTTTATTCTATAAATGGAAGGTTCATGAAAAGGAAATGAACCAGTGACAGTGGAAAAGTTTGAGTTCATCAAGATGAGTCATAAGTTATCAGTGTGATGTGGTCAGGAGAAAGGAAATATAATTAAACATATCAGAAGAATTGGCAGGAGAGTAAGAAATATTAAAAAGTCCTAGAAGAAAATTATCATGGGGAGTCCTACGTACATTGTGATCATCCACATTCAGGAAAAAGAAATTTGCCTTAAAAGGAGTACCGAGACTGCTCAGAGAAAGGGCAAAACTTCCTGCAAACAGTGACTAACAGAATTTGGTTTAATAATCTCACTAAACAAAGACTGAATAACACACACTTGATCCCTCTGTGAAAGGCCTTCACTTCCCTCTCTACTTTCTAGACGAAAAACTGTGGAGGAGTTTGTTAAGCCAGAAGAAAATATTGATACAGGAAAAGTAAAAAAGCTCTATGCTGTAAGTTTAGATTAGAATTAAAAATACGTTCTTTAACAAAATGAGACTTTGTACCATCTTTCCAGTGAGAAGTGGGGAGAGAAAATGAAACAGTTGTAAGGTAGAATTGGTTGTTTTATGACACAATTAGACCCAGCTATTGGCATAGTTGAAAATTCATGATAATTTCCTTGTGATGTTTTTATGACTTGCTTTTTATTGTACAAACAAGTAATTGGTATGCTATATTTATTTATTAATTGAGAAATTATGGAAAAAGTTTAATTCTCAGAGGTCATGAATAAATGAAAAGAAGTATTAAATTGTCTACTAAATACTTAAAGATATCCTGATTAAAATATGCATCTAGGATAATTTTTTTGCTGTACCTTGCTATCAGGAGTCACATATTTATCATGAACATCTTGACAGTCACAGAAAGAAGTATCCAGGGGGCAATGAGATTCTCATGAAGCCTTTTTCCTAAGCAGCAATAAAGACTGACTGTTGTGTCAGTGGTGAGCATAAGAAAGATGCATTCCTTACTCAAAAAATGAAATGAAGTATGCTATAGCTGTGCTTAACATCTTCCATTCCCCAGAAGGCACTTTCAGCTGTTCCAACAAATCCCAGTGATATTGCTTGCTATCAAATAGTGGAAATGAGTTCAGAAGCCAAGCTTGACTTAATAATGCACTTCTTATTGTAGCATGTATACATGGTGGAGAGAAGCATTTTAGATGCAGTATGTCTTTCATTTTTTCTTTTGACAACCAAGCACTTGGGCCTCTATACCTGATGGCTGGGCTTCTGCCTTGGCCCTCACAGCTTGTGAGAAAGAGCTGGCCAGGTCTGTAGAGAGTCCAGCACTAACAGGTCATGGCTGTGTGCTCAGCAAGGGGGCTCCTGGAGCACTACCCCTGGCTCAGTGGGGAGCAGATATATGCACACACAGTATTTATATATGTCCCTATATGTATGGACAGTATACCTGTGGATACTCATACACATATAGACACCAGATATGTCATTCAGCCAGAGGTGGAGAATTGTGTGAAGGTGCTCCAAACCACCAAAATACTCACTGAAAGAGTACTTTCAGACAGTATTGTGTCACAAATTCTTACAGTATTGGTGTTACCCAGGGTCTGAAGCAGCCAACTCTTCACTTGCAGCAGTATCCTAAGCATCTAAATACATTGGGAAGCACTGGCTGCTTTTTAAGCACAGCCACAGAAGCCTTATAAGCCATTTCTTCCTTTCTGAGTTCTTGTTTGCTCAGATCAAGACCTGAGTCATAACTCAAATATTTAGCCAGATGGGATTAGGTATATATATACTTTTTGAGAACTTTCAAGTTGAAAATAAACAGAAAGAAAACTCCAGCAAGCATTGCTTGCCCCAAAAGCTATCAGGTCACATGGATGTAAAAATCTGCCTACCTGGGTTGCAGACACTTACAAGGGTAAATTAAAATCTGAACTGCATTATGAAAAAGAATACTGCTTAAAAATGAGTCCAAATATGTATCTTTCCCCCCTTTAAACTTGTAGTTAATTTACATCCATCACAAGGAATTTATTACAGTAATCTTGCATTTTATTTCTCTTCCTAGTTAGTGAAACAAACTCTAAAGAAAAATAAGGCAAAAATAATTGAAAATTAGCAGAAACTAAAAGTAAACTTCTGAAAAATAAATATACTGTTCTCTGAATAATTTTTAATATAATTTTTCCTCATAGAATATTATTAATTTAATGTACTTAGTAAGAAATATCACAACTGTTTATTGAAACAAAACCAGTCTCAAGGGTAGATACATTTTTAGATCTGAAAGAATTTATGTCAGCTGAGACTTACACTGTGTTTTTAACATGGGATATGTTGAACCTCCTCTCTGTAGTTGTTCTGACATATGAATTCGTGGAAAGACCAACTTCATGAAAACATTCAAGTCTTTCAAGATGTCAGATTAGAAACCTCATGGTACTTAGTGTAGAGATGCAGGGGAAAATGCTCTGCTTTAATTAGGCAGGAGCATTTGTAGTAACTATAAAGTACAGCAGATTTTGCATTGCTCAGGCCCTAGATATTTTTTGTACATGTCTGTTTTTTGTGGCTCTATCCCTACCTGACTTCAGTGGCTGGCTAAATATGTGTGTTGCACCTCTTTTAGGGAAAAAGCTATTTTTCAGTGCTTTCAGTAGTCTCTCTCTGCCACCTCCACAGATGTGCCTTAATGATATAGTCTGCCCTGCAGTGCTGCAGCCTTCAAAACCTGAATTTTGACATAATAGTTGTTAATATTAGAATCTGCTCTGTGCTACATTGAATCCTCTTACATTTTACTGCATTTCTTTTTCTTCGGTATCTCTTATTGGGGTGGCTAATTTTAATTTAACACATTTATCCAAAACAAAGAATGGCATAAATAAAAACACAAAACAGAGAGACATATTTATAAACAAATTAGATAATGTTTGCAAAGCACTTCAAATGAGGTTTGCTAAATCAGCACTACATTTTATCAACCTGAAATAATTAAATCATAAATAACTAGGTTTTCTTTAATTCTGCTTCACATTTTGTAGCCTGGCAAATTGTCAAGAACCATGACTGATTCCAGCTCTTCACCAAAGCAAAGCATCTTCTGTTCAGCAGGAAATTAAGTTTTGTCTATTTTTCACCCTCAAGTGGTACTCTGAATTTCTATAGTCCTTAAAATATTCATATTGTAATATGTATTTTACTTTATGTGGAACTTACTTTTAGGGAAACTACTTGCGAATTAAACTTTTTTCTTTGGTTAGCAAATTTGAGTGACTATCTACTGAAAGAAACAGAATGAAAAAAGGTTCCCAAATATATATATTTAATCTGAAATGTTACCATTTTGCTGGGATTTTTCATGGGTCCTCCAAAATATTTTTGCCTGCTGCTAAGCACAGCTAGATACTCCATCTGGTCATGATCAGCTGTCCATATACAATCTTTAATGTCCCTCTTTTCCCTGGACAATAACATTGTATCTGGTCCAGATTCATAGAGGGTATGAACCCTCCCTACTTTGTGCAGTGACAGAGTGCCTATTGTCTGAAAACAGCATGGTATTTAGAACTAAAAGATTGTTCAATCCTAAACTCACCATTTATATTCATTAAGTAGAGCATGCAGTGGGAAATAACACATAGCAAAGTAGAAACCAGAATTTTAACTAGAAATCAAAGGTAAGAATAATTGGAATTTCAGTTTTGATGGAAATTGAGAGTAGACAACGTGACACTCTGAATGATGATACCCTGGAAAGCATTCCAACTTTGATGTAACAAACTCAGGAGCATTTGAAAATGCCAACTGCAGTAAAATTAAGTATGTAACGATTGTTTTATACTGACAGGTCACTCATGAGGAAAAATAGTTTAAATGGACCTTGTCCAGAATAAAACTCTTGCAATTCAGGACAGAGGCTCATATTGTTCATCACACTTACATCGAGAAGTTAGTACACTCCCTTGGTTCCATAAATTTGAAGGTTAGATTGTCAAGATGTGTGCATTCAAATGGGGTATTTTAGTGCTCTTTGCTTCCATGAATTTTGGGATTTCAGGTGTAGACAATCATTCATAGGCACAGAATGATGAAGCATACAATATTTTTGCAGTCCTTGAGGTCCCAGGGCAGATTTTGGTTGAAACTAGCTTATATTTTAGATTTGAAGAGTAGGATGAATGTAAGCTAAGGAAAAAATAAGCCAAACTTGTAACATTACACTTTTGATTTATTGTTACTTTTAGAGACCATTCCATGTTTTATAAGTCATCATATTACTGAGTAAACTATAGAAAGTGATTCTCAATAGTATTCTGTTTATGAGACTTCATCTTTTATTTTAGACAATCGCATGATAGATAATTCATTAATTTTGTCATTGACCCTAGTATTTAAAATAGGAATGTTTAAGAAATTTCTTTCTGAGTATATGATGGTCATTATACTTGTGTTCTGCAATGCAGTAATGAAGGTACTTGACAAAGCTCTCATACGCAAACAGATCCACTTTTAACTCTCAAAATGTCTGAGTCTGAATTTAGAGATCATGTGCTCTGTTTTCAGTGTATGTGTAATCATTGACTTAAATGCTTGTGCATAAGGTTGCATCAAAGTAATTTAATTTTAATATTTGCAGTCCGCTTGTCTAAGTTTGTAGCAGGAGGAGAATCTAGTTCATGCCAGATCTACTTGAAATATTTCAGAGGTACAGAAGTGTTTGCTGATTCGTGGAATCAGGGTAGACTTGCTATATACTTAAATACTAAAGGATCTGTCTTAAGTTTCAGGCAACCTGGGGCAATCTTTTTCCTTTCTGTTGCATCTGTGATAAATATTAGACACATTCAACACCCAAAGCATCTTCATACAATGCAGTTTAGAAAAGTGTACTACTTTGAAAAAAACTGTGGCTTTAAAAGCTGGTGTTTTGTATTGTTAAATCAGTCTTATTCTTTTTTTTTTGGTGCTTTTTGATTTTTCATTAGATAGCAATTTGCATTGCTAAAAAAAAAAAGGAAAACACTGGTATCTACAGAAATGTACACTAGTTTATCTGCAGCTGATCCTTGATATCACATGGCATGGATACTTGTAATGCTTAGAAAACTTGAGTTCCTTTCAGCACATCTACTATATGCTTTCTGCTAACATGAATGCATTTTCAGCCTAGTACCTGCTGTACGCAGCACATAACAGACTATGTGCTTGGAAATCAGATGGTTAGCTGAGTTCTCACCCTGTTTCCAGTCTCCTGTTGGTGTCTGCATTGCCAGGTTTCATGAGGATACTGTGATTTTCAAGCTATTACTTCATTTCTGATCTCTCAGTCTAAGCTGGAAGACATCTGTTTTAGCGGATGCTTCATAAAGGGAGATCTTCCAAGGCAAACAGTAGCTGAGAATCAAGATTCCCTGTAATGACTAAGATATCATATGTAGTTTCATGAGGATGATGTAGAGAACTTTAGAAAGAAAAGGAAAAGCACACTTCAACAGAGTGGTGGTATCTAAATCTCTCAGGTACTGAGTGTCAGTACAGGATAATGCAGGGAAAATTATCTCAGGGAAAGTCCTGCTCTGATTTTCCTGAGTTAATTCCAGTTAACTCCAGTAATTTCGGTATCTGTATTTCGTCATATCCTAGAATGTGACATTTCATAGGTGCAACCAAGTCAAAGCTCTGGTTTATTTTTGTTTGGTTGGTTCTTTAGGAGTTTTTTTTTGTTTTTTTTTTCTGTTATCAGAATGCTAATCATTTGCCTTAACTATCCAGCAAGATTTTTTTCAAAAGGTTTTTGAAATTCTGTTTCTGTTAAAATAAACACA
>JACDOX010000283.1:0-32840 GCA_014549065.1 Cardinalis cardinalis
CACATGAGCACAACACAGGAGAAGCAAATGAGATAAGAATTGTTTTCCTTTTCTCTGAGGCTTCTCAGCTTCCCAGGAGAAAAATCCTGGGCCAAGGGATTTTTCCAGAAAATATGATGGTGACAGTAATACCTGATCATGGAGGAGTTCTTGTCTCATTCCCTTCATTAAACCTCAGAAGTTTTCAGGCCTTTTGTTTTCCTTTATTTTTACAAACTTACATGAGGAAGAGAAAACATTTGTATTCCATGATAATCTTAATGAACAGTTACAAAAAGTAGCTCAGTTACTCCTTTTGAGTGAGCAGCACAATTCTGGAGTAATAGTTCTGTGTTTACTCACAGAGGATAATCCAGCTGAGTAAAAACCCATGGTTACTCTCACACAGAGATGATTAAGCCTGGTTTATTAATCTGAGTGTAAAAGATAAGGAAACAGACTCACTGTGGTTCASAGTAGTTTGCTGTGGACAAAATTCTCAGCACATTATGGTCACAAATTGTCACTCAGATGTTTCAATGATAAATATTTAATTACCCTGTAATCATTCTGTAATTTGTTTTTACCCTTTATATTGCACAGTGATTATTTTATAATTAAATATTAATTTAATAACGTGATTATGTTTGTGTTGTAGCACAGAATTAACATTGAGTTAATTATGAAATTTTTCAGATGAAGCAGTTTGAAGTAGTAACCTCTCCCTTTTCCCAGAAGAAATGAAACAAGAATTGTATTCAGAACATATTCCAGAGTAGTAAAATGAGATAATCTCATGCATGAATTATGACAGACCTGTGGGGACTGAGGTAGTTTATTGGCATTTAAAAACGTGTAAAGGAACAATGCTGGTTTTAACACAGTTAATACTTCAGCAAGGCCTGATGATTCTTGTTCTAGTGGTTGTTTTTAGGAGAAATTAGCATTCAGATTCTATTATCTGTGTAAGATGCTGATCTTCATATGCAAAGACATCACAACTACACTGGAAACATTTTGTAATGGAATTATGGAGCTAAAAAATGCCCAGCCCCAGGCTGGCAGGGAATGTTCACAGGATACTGAATAGATCAGGTATTTTGGTTTCTAAATGAGCCATGTCAGTGTCTAATGAATTCTGAAAAAGGAAAACATTGGTGACTAGGTCAATATTTAGAAAGGCCCAACTTGTTTAATTCTTAGAAATTAATTCTTGGGGCAATATTAGGAATGCTGTGGAAGGGTTTTACCTAGATAACAGCAGGACTTACCTCTATTTATACCACCTTTTTTGAATAATTTTAAAACCAAAAGAGAGAAAGTAGTTACCTTTAAGAAATAAAACTGCTTGCTATACTGCTCTTGATGTGGAATTATGAATTATGTGGGTTTTTTGCAATCAGAAGAAATATCTTCATTCTGAAGGTGGGTTTACCATAGAAAAGATTGCTTTATAGCAATATGGAACAGTGTGTTTGGAGAGAGTACAACTCTAAAAACATCATTCTGCCCTATATTTTTTTATTAATAATTTTTTAATTGTATCTCTCCTTGCCAAATGGCCTTGTCTGCTCRGGCTGAGCTTTGTGCTACTGAAGGTGCTGCCTAAAGCACAAGCTCCCAGGCTGTTTAGGGAATTATCAAAAAAACCAGGCTGTTTCAAAACAAATGCCACTTTCTCTTGCAGAAACAAGAGTTGTTTCTTCTCTTTGTTTATCCCAGCACATTTCTGACATCCTTTGCACTCGTTCATCACAGGACTGAATTCAGCCACATAACCTTGGCCTTCTCAGTGCATTAACAGGAGTGGTTTGTATTGTGCTATCTGAAACAGGGGACAGTGTTTCATAACCTGTTTTGCTCCCTCTGCATTGCTGTTGTTCCTTATCAATCTGCTGCAGTTGCAGAGTGCAAGCCTCAGTATTGGAAGCTATTTATAGTGAGCTTTGGGAAAGGTCAAGTACCTTAGGCTGTTTAGATGTTTTCATTAGCAGTATTATTTCCTGGTTTATACTGTTTGAAGATATGCCAAATCAATATCTCTTTTAAGAACAAAATTTATTTTTTTAAGAGGACTGTTTTTTTGATCTTAGCTTGATAAATTCTTTGCCTTGCAGAAAAAGCAGGTGATAAAACTAATTATTGTTTCTTTTTACATCTTTTATCTGATTTTGGATGTATTATAAATATAGCCAGCATTATTCATAATTCATCATTGGGTTTGGAACTAGACACTTTAGGTATCAAATAAAGGTGTTCAGGTAATGAAGAAACCAAGAAAGCTGATATAAAAACCTTAAGGAATGAGAAGAACCTAATGTTACCCATTAGATAGCAACAGAAATATCTAAATATTCCTCCTCAGCTAAAGCCAGAGCTGTCTGTTTGTCACTTTTAAAGTTGCATGGTCACTTGTGTCCATCTGGAGTCTGGTGCTTTGCTGACCACTCACTGAGCCGGGTCAAGCCCAGGAAAAACAACCCCAGCCCCATTTCCTSCTCCAGAAAAATCATCATTCTGGGTTAATATACTGATCCTCAGCAAGGGATCAGTCAAACTACAACCCAGCCAYCTGGAAATGGTGGCCAGGAGAGAGGTTGAACATGAAGAAGAGTTTTGTTGGATAGAAGAGCAGCAGGAGATGAGCTCCCCAGCAGGATGTAAAGGGCTTTAGGTGCCTGTACTTGGCCCTGGAGAATATGAAAGAAATGTGCTGGGCCAGGAGGAGAGAGAATCCCCTTCTCTAGTTTAGTGAAAAATGTTGTGTAGAAGACAAATGTTGCTGAGGTAAAAGCCAAACAAAGGAAGCCTTSCTCTAACTTAGGTCTGGTCTCACCAGAAAATCACATCTGTAACACCTGAAAAATATTACTGGTGAAAATGTACTTGCATGAAGGGAGTAGATGGGAATTCTGGGTGTTGCTCTTGCAGGTTGAAGCACATAAATTTCCTTTAAATCTTAATWCTGGTGCACACATCCAACTTGGAATCTGCCTGGTCTCTTGTCTACCAGGATGAGATGTAAAAAGGCACATTTGGTGTTTCCAATTAAAGTTTCTCACATTTGAAAATGCAGAGTGTGTTCCCAGTAGGATTTAAGGAAGTGGTGGTATGGATCTTGGGAGGATGAGGCACTGAATTATATAAAATGACAGACAAACCACTCAGAACTGGTTGAAACAGCAGGAAATCCTGACTGCAGGTGCATGGTTGTTGGGGCTGTCACCACACTSATGAGCATGAGACTCTCAGGTCTTTGAGAAATTGCATTTCCAACAGTTCTTCACTAGATTTAATTTTGCATGTTCTCTTTTAGAGACAGAAGAAATGGGGTAGGCTCAACAGAAGGAATAGACTCTCCTACTACCTTTTGAGTGATTTTCCAAAGGCCTTAGTGGAGCAGCAGCTTTCACCTGGGCAGTGTGGGTGCCAGCTTCTTTTGCAGCTGGTGGAAAGCTCCTCCTCCTCAGAACCAGAATTGTGTCCTGTCTGTGCAAACTGACCAGGTGGTTTTGGTTCACTGCTATTCSAAAGAGTACAGAGAAGTCACACACCAAAAAGAACCAACCAATCTGAATTTTGTCTGGGCTTCCTGCAGGTTTTATGCAGTTTTTCCAGTTGCAAGATTCCAGTTTGGAATCTTGAAGCAGTGGGAGCTGAGTCTTGAATCTTGGAGCTGTCTTAAAAATGTTTACAAAAGAAGGAAATGGAAGGCAAGTTTTTGTGGTTTAACATGGAGTTGAAAACTTATATATATATATATAATATAAATATATATTTTATGGAGTCTCTGGATATCCTGGCTGTGAGCAAGTACAGGCTGAGTCACACAGATGTGCACTTCAGAAAATACTCTGAGGCTCTTCCTGGCCAGATTAACTCCCAAGGTCTGATTTAATACTGAAACCATCTCCTGCCCCTTTGATGTGGGTTAAGCTCTTTTCATCATGCCTGTTTAGGAGCTGTTTATTTTTCACTTAACCTTTCCCTTTGCATTTGTTTAATTAAAAGATTTCTCGAGAAGTCACATCACCACAGAGCCACGTTCCACTGCCTTTGTCAAGATTATATAGAAGTGCTTCTCTAATAATTGTCCTGGGATTTAGGAGAATTCTGCAAACAGGTCACCTCCCTGCCTCCAAGTCTGTTTCCCATATTAAACAGATTGCCTCTCTGCCTGTAATACCTTGAAGTCTGGTTTATCACACCACAAACAGGTACAGAACTGAAGGAAATCTCTCTCAGATAGCTGTTTACATCCATTGCTAGTGTTAATTTATGATCACTATATTAAATCCATTTAGTTTTGCAAAAGGACTGTAAATTAATTCTGTGATCTGGGAACACACTGAAGTTATTACTGCACAGCACCTTATTAAAACATTTGAGCACTTCTTGCCTGTACAAATACACTGTGATGCTCTGATAGTCTCAGTGGTTTTTAACTGTGCTACTGCAGCACTGTAATAAATTTCTTTAAGAGAAAATTTGGGTGATGATTAAATATTTTTTGTTTAATTATATGCTATATTTGATTGCACATATATATTGAACTTCTTTTAGGTGTAATTCATAGCCCTTAAGAGAATCCTTTCTTGAAATTTAGATGCTGAATTCAATATATTTTGCCATTGCTATTCAGACACAGTGTCTATAGTCAATTTGTTAGTACAAAAAGTATCTTTTTTTCACTATGCCATATTGCAGGGGGCAACAAGAAAAACACCAAATTCAGCACTGCTTTTCTTCCAAAATTCCTYCTTTGAATCCATTCTGTGAGACAAAAAATAGCCTGTGAAATCATTAAAGATAAATTTATTAAAAAGCCTCTCGGTATTATATTCAAAAAGGCATCACTTTTTGTGTTGAAGTGTCATCACTGGTGTAAAACACAGGGCCTTAATGAAGTGGGAGCAGATATCTTGCACAGCAGAGATGTGAAAAGGTAAATTTAACACCTCACAGGTGTTAAGAGCCATAAATCACGAAAGGCTCAGCAGTAATTTAATCCTTTGTCAATCAAAGTATTCGCCATTGAGAAAACATCTTGCTGAGAATGCTATGTTTAATGGAAATGCTTGTTAGGTGGAGAGGCAAAGTGTAATTTTACCAGCATAATACTGAGTGTGGTGCATTTTGAAACAGTTTGTGAACCCTCAGATATCAAAAAAGACGTGTTTTATTGCTGGTGGTCATGTTTTGTTGCTAATAAGAATTCTGTTTAAATAACACAACAGCAAATAGACAAAGCACTTCCCCATTCAGTACCTGCATAATATTTAGTGGTGTTCTGCATTGGCCTTCCTGCACAATGGATGAATAATTCAAGGGATTCTCAGGAAAGTACTTTAAAATTGTAAGGACAGTAAAATCATTAAAATCCAGGTGAAAAGACCAGTAAAACATTTACCAGTTCTTTGCCTTGGGTTTATTGCAGCCTGTTTTTCACAGGGATGGGCTCAGTGGAAATGAGCAGAGGTTGGGGAAGGTGGGAGAGGAGAGGGATGGGGATTGCAGCCCTCATCCAGCTGGGCTGTGCTGGCTCCCAGCTCATCAGCAGGTGATGCCTTCAGTTGGAGCTTTCATATTTTTCAGATTCTGTGCTGCTTTAGTGTGCAGTTCTGAGCTTCATTTCAGGGGATGGTGGGCTCTCTGCCCTGAGCAGGGAGACAAAACAATTCCTGCTCCAGCTGGGCACCAAGGACAAATGATCCAAATCTCAGGCCCAAGAGCCCAAACAACGTGGGCTGAAGAGAGAAAAACGGATCTGGGGGTGCTCAGCCTGGAGAAAAGGAGACTCAGGGCTGCCCTCATCACTCTCTATGGCTCCCCGAAAGGTGCCTGTGCTCACCTGGGGCTGGGCTCTTTCTCCAGGAACTSACAGAACCAGAGCACACAGCCTCGAGCTGCACCAAGGGAAATACAGGGTGGATATTGCCAAAAAGCTTTTCATGRAAAAAGTGATAAAGCTCTGGAATGGCTGCCCAGGGAGGTGGTGGAGTCCCCATCCCTGGGTGTGTTTAACAAAGCCTGGATGTGGYRCTGGGGGCCAGGGTTTAGYTGASSTGTTGGGGCTGGTCTGGATTCCATGATCTTGGAGGTCTCTTCCAACCCAGTGATTCTGTGATTCTGTGAAACGAGAGGGATGGGACTCCATAACCTAAAGCTGGAATGGGACAATGAACTGCAAGATGCAAATGGAGCAGAACTGATCCCAGTGACAGACCCCATGCCCGGCCGTGCATTTTGGGGCCATTTTGGTTCATCTTGGGTGCAGCCCTGGCTGGGCTCTTGTGCTGCYCAAGGTGGATCCATTGAGGCCTTTTAGTAAATCCCTGCTTTGTTCTTTAGCTCTGTCCAGCCTCTGTTCCAGGGCAGCCTCTCAAGGCACCACAGGCACAGACAGGGGAGCTCAGTCCCCAGGCTCATTAGGCTGGGATTTGTTACCTGGGCCAGGCTGCAGCCCCTGTGCCTCTGGAAGCAATCATCTCCTKCCAGTGATGCCCTGCACCCCCCTGCTCACCCCTGCAGGCCCAGTTGCGCTCCCCAGCAGCACAGCTGCCCTTTGGAAAGCTCCCTGCCCCATTCCAGGCATCAAGCTGGGTTTGGAGAGACTCCTCCAGGAACTGGCTGGAGCCACCCTGCTTGTGTCAGGGAGGGTGGCACTCAGAGACAGAGCTGTGGGAGCAGGAACAGGCACAGGGAGCTTGGCAGCAGCTTTTGTCTGGCACATCTGGGCTGGAAGGGAGCTGTGTCCTCAGCTGCTCCCAGCACAGGCTCTGTTGTGGCTGCCAGCCCTGGCTGTCTCCYGCAGCATCACAGCCTGTACCAACCCCCTGGAACCACCCCAAGGCCCAGCAGAGCCCTCCTGCTGGACTGATCTTTGTGTGGAATATGGATCCAGTCTCCAGGACAGGCTCTTCACTGTCTTTTTACTTCCCCAGATGTAATTAAGTATGGTTCAGCAGGTTAATTCCCATGCTTAAGCACATTTATGTTGAGGATTAGAGTAAAGCAGATACAGACACGTAGTTTTGCCATAATTGACTGCAGTGAGGTGAAGTATATTTATGACTTCAGTGATCATGAGTGTATAGAAAGTAGAAATTAAGCTTCAGAAACCTCCAAGCAAAGTTAAGTCTTCTGTTTTGATAAGGTCAATCACTTGTTTGTAGTGACTTAAATTCTCAGCATCCCAAAAGGAAACAAAACAACAACAAAAAAGTACAATATAGCTAATTTTATTAAAAGTTGAGGAACAAAATGTTTAAATTTGCCARGATGAGTGTCCAGAGCACAGTATGCAGGTACAAACACAAGTCTTTGGCAATCACTTCTTAGTATTCCAGAAAACAGGACAAATAAGAATYATATACTGTTTATATATGTTTTCGAAACTTTCCAAAAGTGAGTTACATTTTTGGGTCATAATTTTGCCAGGGAAGATCTATTTATTATCCAAGTGTGATGTCACTCAGCAGATACCCTGCTGGCTTCATTTGTGCTAAGCAGTTCTGCAAAAGCAGAGACAACTCTTTCCCTTTCCATCTGCTGCTCAGTTAAATCCCTATTACGTTGGCTTGGTATTTCTATAAATTGCTGGTAAATTCTTTGTCATTGCTTCAGATGGGAACTGTTCAGATTTTGAGATCCCTTTCCCCAAATTAACAGTGAGAGCTCACGCTGTTTTCAATTATTACAATTCATTCTGTTTGCTTTGTAAAGAATGATTTTCTGCATTCCAGTGAGGCACCAAAAATGAGTTTTCCATCGAATCACTGGCACACCAGTGGTGCTTTTCTGGTGCTGCCTGTAGTGTGGGTACCTTTGGGCTCAGTGGTTCTCTCTTTGAAAGCCAAGCCCTACTGAGCTCAGAGGGAGGAAGGTCAGTGAAACACAGAGCAGCCTCCTCAGCAGAGCCTCAGGATCATCCCTGTGATTCCAGCACGGGCTAAACGAGAGCATTTCAGTACATCTGGCATCACACGGTGAAGATCCACACCAGAGTGGCTGGTGGGAGCCCTGGTGGCTCTTTTTGATGGCAGGATTTCATTGCCTGAGCTGCTCACTTTGCATCCATTGACTCGGGGAATAGGTGCCCTGTAGAGGCACAGTCTCAGGGGAAGGCGCTTGGAGAACTTGCTCGTGGTATTTAATATCCTAATTTATGCAACAGATTTTGAGTTGCTGACATACGAGTGCAGGGTTGAGGATTCATTCCATTTCTTTTGTTTGGGATTTTTTTTGGCTGTAAAGGCTGCTTTGGCCCACTTGTGTTGCTTGCATGGAATTGAAATAGTACTCAGAGAGGTGGGCAACAGTACAGCACCCACAGTCAGGAAATAGAAGTGGGTCTAGAGCTGCCCTCACTATTTGTGTGTGTGTGGGAAGTGTGTGCAATCCTAGGACAGGCTGCTTTGTGGTCAGTCACTCGCCCTCACCGTGGTTCAAACCATCCACACGCAGGCTGTCAGGGGTGACACATTTATCTAAGGCCTGGTGACAGATTCAGCACAGTCCTGAGCTGGCAGACACACTGTTTGGACCAAATGTTCCAACACCAACGCGTTAGGCAAGGAGCCAGCAACTGTTTGTCATGCAAATATAAATAACTGATACCACAGCAGTGCTTTCCTGCAGCAGAAAATCTGCTTTCTGCTACAAGCAGAGTTCACTGGCTCTGTTTGAACCATAGAGGGTGAAGGAATATGTATATATATATATTTTAAATTGCAAGTTACAGTGTCAGAGAGCAATTGTTAATGTGGTTAAAAACTCTGTGGTGTTTCAGAAGTTATGCTGTGCACCCTTGGAGTCAGCTGGGACAGGTCTGTGTGTGCTTGAACAGTGTTGGCAGGGTTTGGAGCCCTCCCAGTGCCAGTGTGCAGGCTGCAGGGCAGATTCAATCCTCCTGTCTGTCCACACCTGTGAGCACACAGGCAGGGAGAAGGCTGATCTGTGGAAATGAGCCCTGCAGTCCTGCTGAGGCCCTTTCCCACTTTATTTCGGAGGAACCTGCCCACTGCTGGCCAGCTGCTGGTCCAGGAGAGCAGAGCTGCTCCTGTCTGCTTCTCTCTCCAGTGTGTCCATGTGTGGGACAGCACCAGCTCCCCAGCCCTGGGTTAAAGAGAGCCCTGGCATTCCCAGGATTCTGTGCTAAGACACAATCAGAATGCATTTTTCCAATGAACCTGCATTTCCAAGCTCTCCTCTTAGAGCAGGCTGGATGTTTAGAGCCAGGCCACCAGGGAAGTTGTAAACTCAGCTAGCAACAGGTTTACTTGCAGTATAACAAATTATTTCCAATGTGATGCAGGATATAAAGGAGATAATGAGCACCATATTTTTGGTACAATAATTTAAAAAGGTATTTTTAATCCTCCCTGATTAAGACAGCTCTTCTGTATTTGCTTTCCTCCTTTTTAATAGTGGAAGACYTGATGATCTGGGGGCCTAGGCTGTATCTTTATTTGGTTTGGAACACTGTTAGCAACTTATTGAACCAAGCAAAAACATCTTAGTGTAATATCTCTGCTTGTGATAAAAGTTAATAAAGTTACAGCCTCTCACTTTAAATCAGCTCTCCTATTCCTAATTCATTTGTGCTCTTGTCCTAATCAATAGAGGCACTGCTGCAGTGAAACTCAGCAGCTGGTAAAAACCAAACCGGCTACAAAAAAGGCTCAGAACAAAACTGGAAATGCAAAACAAGGTCATTCTGGGAAGGCAAATTGTCATGACTGCCTGAAATTGAATTTGGATCGGTGATCTCTAAGAGRACCTTTATTCATCAGAAGAGTTCATTTCTTGACTTTCATAGAAGCGTCAAGAAGCAGAGGAACTTCTCTCTCAGAATTTCTTCAGAATGCAAAGGGTGAAACCACTGATTCAAACCCTCCTTCTTAAATAACTTGTGTGTCTTTGGAATGTGGTGCCTTTGGAGATGAGGGATTGAGGATCTGTTCTCTCACTTTCCTGAAATATTTTTCCCAGTCTTGATTTTTGTTTGTTTCTAAAGTACACGATCTTCAGTTKCTGGGTAGGCTGTGTTTGATAATGAAAGCTGTGCCTCTGCTATCACAGAGCAGTTCCTTATCCTTCTCTTTTGCTGTAAACAAGGATAAATGGTTATGCTCCCCTAAAGCTGAAGTCTTGTGTCAGTCACACCACATAAACATGTTCTCTTTTTCTCTTGCATTAGTGTCAGGGAAGAAAATGACAGCACTGCTGATTTCCTTCATCCTTTTACTTGTTTCAAATCTTGGAGTCATGATACACAAGCAAACCCAGGACTATTTTATCCAGCCCAAAGCTGATGTGCAAAATGTAATTATCTTGGACAGGGACTTTTCTCTGTAACCTGCCTACTCAACGCGTCAGCCCTTTGTTCTCTGGCAGTGTTCAAGCTGGTGTCTTATTTCACTTTATCTCTGCTATTGCTCTACATCTTCCACTCCACCTCCAATGTTTGTTTCTGCCATGCCTGGCTCAAAAATGTAAAAGGTGTCCTGTCATAAGCAAAAGCACCAGAAACGTGGAGCAGTGAATAAACAAATTTTTATTTGGCATCCTTCTTARAAGTTGCTATCTCCCTGTCTTGGCTGTTTGTTAAGACAGATGCATAAAACATCTGTAGTGGTCACCATTCAGTGCCAGGATGCTGGCCACTGCAGCACGGCTGAGCAGCACTGATGGAGGAGAGAGTGAGCAGCAATCATCCTGACAATGGTGGTCTCATGGCCATCCCTCACCGAGGGAGGAGCTGCCAACGTGCTGTGTGCATGTGCTAAATAACATCACCCAGCCTGGCACAGCCCACARGGCATTCAGAAACACGAGTCCTGTTTTAAAGCTCATTATTGYACGGCAATCTAGCTCAATGTTCAGTGCCATCATTGATGTAAAGAGTAAAAGTTTAATTGCAGGCCAGCTCTGGAAATTGGAGTCCTGCTGGGGTCCTCTCCAGGTACATATTTTACTGTTGTATGTTGGATATTTGCCGTGTTTACAAAATATTTATCAAAATGGTGGTTTGGCAGCAGGGATTGCAGGCATACAAGCAATATTTAACCCAATGGGTAAAATAATTTCCCCCCCTTTTATGGTCTGTCACTGTCACATTTTAAAAAGTAGGAATCTCTTTCGAATCCCTCCCCCCTAAATTTGCAAAATGAGAACTTTAACAATAATTTCTATTAAGATGTGAAACTTGGTCCTATTTGGAATTTGGATATGTATTTTATGATGGAGATACTTCAACAAATCTATTTTAAAATGTGGGTGCTGTTCATGAAATCAAAAGCTGATTATTTTCTTATTCATGGACAAATTTTATGTGGTGGGGAGGTGCAGAAGGAGTGCTGCTAGTATTTTTTGGAAATACAACTGTTTTTCCACAAATATGCTTAATTTAAATTACTTTTTAAAATTTTTGTCAAACTTTTAAACTGATTTTTTCTAGTCTTATACTGAAGGAAGACTTTGTGTTTTAGAAAGCCACATGAATAGTATCTGAAATTCACAGAAAAAAATAAAAATACTTTGGTCTTGAATAATGTCCCTAAAAATGCAGCGAAATTTCCTCATGAAAAACAATAATCAGCATAAGTGCACAGACGTGCTGCTGATGGCAGGAAGGTGTGGAAGGAAGGAGCACAGGTGCTTGCATAGCCCCACACTTGCTGGTTGTGGCAGGATGTTTCTTGAAATGYGCAAATATTTATGCTAGTTCTTAGTTTATAAGATTTATTCCACAGTTCTGAGGTGCCCCAAGATAATTCCATCTCTTGAGTAAAACATTTTCAGTGTGCCCACATTGATTTCTAAAGTACTTACTGATTAGAGCACAAACATTTACAGTAAATAAGTTATCTGTGAATTCAAGTAGGGGTTTTGTCTTTAAACAGCTTGTGCTTTTAACACATTTCTTCTCAAGCCATAATTATCCAGTAAGTCATTTCACAATTCCTATTCCCAAGACAAGCAGTGCACTGTAACATTTCATGTTGAAGGAGTCAAGAGCAAGCTGGTGATGAGGGCTGGAGCTCAGCTGCTGTCAGGTCAGGAGGAGGGAGCCCTGCTCTGCAGTGGCTGACTGACTGTGATGGGCAGCTGAAGCTCTGGGAATGCCTCCATCCTCCCGAGACAAAGCACAAATATTGCATTTGTGTTCCCCCAGATGTAAGAAGGAGTGATGAATCTGACTCCATGCTCTCAGAAGGCTAATTTAYTATTTTATGATACTATATTCTATTAAAKAATACTATACTAAACTATACTAARGRATACAGAAAGGATAYTTACAGAATGCTAAAAGGATAATAATGAAACTTGTAACTCTTTCCAGAGTCCTGACACAGCTTGACCCTGRTTGGCCAAAGAGTGAAAACARCTCCCAGCAGAATGCAATGGAACAATCACCTGTGGGTRAACAATCTCCAAACACATTSCACATGAGCACAACACAGGAGAAGCAAATGAGATAAGAATTGTTTTCCTTTTCTCTGAGGCTTCTCAGCTTCCCAGGAGCAAAATCCTGGGTGAAGGGATTTTTCAGAAAATGTGAATGTGACACACAAACTCCAGAGCTGATGCTCTGTGGGCTACTCCTCATTTCATGTATCAGTCTGAGAAGGGGCCAGGGACTGGAAATTATCTGACAAATTTAACTGGAGTGCTTTGTGCCTTTGGGGGAAGGCAGCTCCCTTTATATCCAGCATTTCTTGTGCAATGAAACCAGCTGGAAGATGGGAAGTGCCTTCAGAGGAATCCATCCTTATCCTTGCTGTTCTACACAAGGAAACRTTTGTGTGGGGAATCAAACCTCACTATATTGCAAAGCCTCAACTTTCTCCCATAAGATGTGGAGAAATCAGGAAATGTTTACCTAAAGAAAGCGATTTCCCCAGGGTAAACAATATGTAAAAAGTAGCAGAAAGTGGTGTTTAAGCAAGCAGTTTTTACTTTAATAACTTGAATAGTGCACAATCTAAGAGTATTAAGCTTATTTTTATATAAATATGTGTATTCATATATATTAAAATAAATATATAAATTATTTATTTATATAAAAATATATATTTATGCAAATATATATTTATATTCATATGCATATACTTATATATAATATAAAATACATATATACAGATATATATGTGTGAGTGTGTGCACATCTACATAATACATAAAAAATACAAAGTGTGTTGATTGGTCTAATTAGGTTACAGTGATCAGTGCCATTAGAAGGTGGAGGTTCCATGAAATAAATGTAATTTCTCCTCTAACTGGCTGCAATTTTCATAACTCTTTCTTAATTTATCTTACTGTTCATAACAGCTAGGACTCAGTACCACAGAACTTTAGAGACAGAACACCAGATGTTTGAAGTGACCTCCCTTCTTGTACTTGCTTCTACATTTATTTATATTTTATGCAGTGCATGTGCTCAGAATTAAGTTTGTTACAAGATTTTTGCCTGGGCAAATGTCTTCTCTTTAAACAATGAAGGGCAGAAGTGTTTCTTGCTTGCTGTGGCCCACAGATCAATGGCATTTAGTTTAATTTGGACCCCAAAGCTTCTCTTTACTAAATATCACAATATAAGAATCCAGTTGTACTTCTGATGAGTGGAATCAAATCTATTTAATATTGTCCCTACCTCAGTGAAAGTTTAAAAGTGAACTATGAAAACTACATGGTCCTTTTGCTTGAGACAAGTGATAAAGATGGAGCTGATATCAGAAGGAAAAATGGCAGAGGAATTGTGCACCTTCAGATAAAGCAGTTTCTATGCAGAGGATCCCTTTCCTTGAATTCAGGAAGAGTTTCTTTTCATAACAAGGCAGAAGGTTACATGCACTTTTCCAAATAAACTCTGTATTGGGRTTCATAATTAATACTAAGATGGGGGAACAATATTGTGTGGAATCCCAGAAACAAATAAAAATGCTCTATTTTATTGCAGATTCCTTTAGTTTTGGTTTTTTTTCCCCTCCTAGGCTAAGCTTTTTTTGATTGACTCCCTGACTGAGCTCAGATTTTGTTTGATGCATTCTCATCTTTGTCATTAAGACAAGCACAGGTGACAGCCCTGAGACACTTGCTAGACCTGATACCCTGAACACTTCTGTAGTAATTCACAAAAGTGGCTGTTCTGCTTTCTGCCTCAATCTTGTTGCAGTCCAGTGTGTCCAAAAAAAGAACATATGCCTGGCATGGTAATTGCTAGAGGTAGACATAAGTGCTTCTGATAATTAAAAGAGGTTTTTCCTGTATATCTCTTACAGAAAGCTCAAGTTAAATACATTGGGGTTTTTCTATATATTGTGTTAGATTTAGAGTCCTGTAATCTCAGTGGAGAAATTCCCATTTTCTTTACTGGATTTTAGATGTAGCCTCTCATAAGAAAGTCTCCTGCAATTTTTTCTTCTCTAAATTATTGTGTGTGMGCCTTATTCCTTTGGGGAAATGCATGAAGAAATGTCTCTTCCTTTTGCCATACAGTGTAACACAGACTTTATTTACCTCTTCATCTGCTTAGCAAATATTTTTCCTGATATTCCTCAGAGTGGAAAAAAATTACTTTTTATGGCAATTAATATTGTTCAGCTTGGATACATTAAAGGTATGTAGTGGGGCTTTTTAGGCTTCTATACAAAATGTCTCTATTTCAATTTCAAGTGATAAAAAATTCTATTTTCTGTTAGAGCTTACTGTGTATGTGCACAAATTACAATTCTACTTTCAGCAAATGGAGTATAATAGTTATTTACTTGGTAGGATTAAAGCATAAAGATATATATAGAAAGCTTATTTTATAATTTCCCACTTTTTTCCCTTCATGTTTCCTCTCTGTCTGAGAAATCTATCAACCCTCTCATATTTTATCATAATTCTGTAGATCAAATGGTTGAGGGGCTGTGATGTTGCAGAGGCTTGAGGAATGTGCCCAGTTGATAGCAGTGGTGCTTGTGCATAAACAGACAATAAAACAGGTGATAAAGCACAATCTGTTTGCTCAGTGCTCTTGATAGCTTGATCAGGATGTGAAGGGAAATATTTCATATTGGTTTAGTTTCCTGTTCAACAGAATTTAGAACAAATCTTTCCTCAAAAAGGAAAGGCTTATCTTCCTCATTCAATCATGTTTGATGTGTGTTCTAAGGCAATTAAACAAGGGGGATCCACATAGCCTGAAAGTACCTAAAGCTGCAAATGTTTGTGTTTGAACAACAGTGAGTGATGCAGGTTTGATGTTCAGAGCACCTGAACACCAATGTGTAACAAAAAGGGTGTATTTTCCTTAAAATTCTGCTCAGCTCCTCAGAATTTGGTGGAAATCTGGTTTTGGTAATAAGGGCAATTGCAGCTTTTTAAGACACAGAAATTGTAAATGGGCTCAGTGCACTTTAAAGGCTTGGATTTTGTCACAGTTGGTGGCTCCTTCTGTTGGCCCCAGTGTAATTCAGTTTTCTGTGTGAATTGTATGCTGTGTACTGGAGACTGCTTTCTCCTGCTGCCACTGAGGCTCCAGGGGGGATTTGCTGAATCATAAATCTTGAACAAGCACGAGGGATTTAAGGTGATGCTGGCTCTGGTTGCATCCCACCTGTGTCAAGACAGGCTGGCTGAACTTCAAGGAMTGTCCAAGCAGAGAACTTGTTTCTCTCAGCTCTGTTTGCCACCAAATCCAAATCCTAAGTCAAGAGTAAATACTAAAATGTTCATCAAGAAGCATGGAATGTTTTTTGGAGTGTACACAACATGCTGTGAGCTCATGCAGTGTAGAAGTTCAGAGATGAGCTGTGGCTGGGGAGGGACAAGTATTACATTATTATAAATTATATTTCCTTCCTCTAGAGAGGTGCAGAGGCCTGCTGAGTAGGATAGCAGCAGTTCTGTACCATTAATGACAGTTTCATCACGATCTGAAAAAATTCAGGTGTGAAACTGTTGTTATTAGACTAATGCCAGACCTGAGCAAGACAACAATGAGATGGAAGGAGGGAGGACTGATGTTCCCTGTTGGTGTGATTCTCCTTTTCTTTGGATAAAGCCACAAATAGTCCTTCTGCAGAGGACTATTCATGAGAAAAGGAGGAAGCAGTTTGGAAAGATCATGGAAATCACATTTCCAAGCTTCCAAAAAWATAAGTCTTGTTTCAATGAAGGCAAGACTGAGGGACTGTAGAAATAAAGAAAGAACTGAARGTGTTGCTGCTGTGGGGCTGCACAGATCCAAGCAGGAGAAGTGTGATAAACATGGATATCTCAAGGCTTCTGCTGCTGCAGTTTCCATGGTGGGAAGGCATAATCTCTGCTAAATGTGTTTCCAAACAAAATTCCAGAGGATCTGGCTGGATTTGTCTTGTTTTGGCCGGACTCCTACATTGGTCTGCTTCATCTCTTTGAGAGTCAGYCTGTTCTTCAGAATCCTCAAGATTTTCTGGATTTATTTAGGTACAAAGCGACAGTGAAATGCTGGTGTCTGTACCATTCAGTTAACGAAATGCATTTTTGATCTAGAACCTGTTAAGCCATTGGAGTTAGAGCAGAAGAATGAAGYACAGGAGAAAGTGGAAAACTCTAAAGAAAAAGAATTATCAAAGCACTAATGAGAAACATGATTTGTTATTCTGTTCAAGAGCATCATCACAAGATTGGTGGCATTTGGATGAGCATTTTTCATATTTGTATGTGCAATACCAGACCCACTACCACAGTTTTTCTATTAATCTCTAGACCTGTCTTTATATTTTCCACAAGTTCYCTCTTACGCCACGGTGCTGCTATATCACTCAGTGTTAATGAGAACAAAAACCAGCAAAAATTCTATTTGAAACTCCTTATACCCCAAACAAGTGATTGGATCTTTAGCTTGAGAGCTGTGTGTGCTCAGCCTTTATAACTAGGGCATCTTTTTAGATTCTTATTATTGTTTTAGGTTTCATACATGTTTGAAAAGCCCTTGTGACTAAGTGTATCATTAAAGGAATAAACACAATCTTCAGTCACAGAAAATATTTTCCCCAAGTTTTATAGATACTCCAGCACTCARCTTCCATCAGATCTTTGTTTTCTCAGAGATGAAGGGCTGAGAAGATCCCTGTGAATGAAAAGAAACAAGTTTCTGGTCCCCGCCCCAAGTGACCCTTCCTGATATTTTTGCAAATGTGCAAACTGTGGTAGGAGAAGAAGACAAACCTAAGAGAGAAAAGTAAATAACCTCGTCTGGAAGTAATTTCTCCTCTCTTTTCCCAGCCTGTCAGGATGGTCAGATCTGTGGGGGCTTGTGGGGAAGCCCAGGGCTCCCCTTGAAGTGACAAGTGGTGGCTCTTGGGCTCTGTGCTCAGCCCCCCCTCCCAGCAAGAGACACTGCAGCTGGAGAAGGAGGACAGCAGGAACTGAGCCGGGCACTGCTTGATTTTTTGGCCTTTTTTGGGCTGTTATGTCTGTCTTTGCAGTTAAAAGCTTCAGTTCAGGAGCAGCTTCCTGCTGGGGGGCTGCAGGCAGGGTGAACAGGGCTCTCTCAGCTTTGGCCAGCTGCTCACAGCAGCTCTCCAGCACTGTCCTATGGCAGAAACAACCCCCCAGCCAGGGAGTAATGGGCTCTGACTGCATGACTTGAGAAGGCCGAACAATTGTTTTATTAAGCTATACTATAAATATAAATATAAATATAAATATAAATATAAATATAAATATAAATATAAATATAAATATAAATATAAATATAAATATAAATATAAATATAAATATAAATATAAATATAAATATAAATATAAATATAAATATAAATATAAATATAAATATAAATATTAGCTACACTAATAGTATATTATATTACAAAGATACTAAAGAATGCCATCCTAAAAAGATACTAAAGAATAACCTTTGGGACTGTCTGGGACAGCCAGGACACAGCTTTGACCCCACTGGCCTGTGTAACCTTTGTTATTTTTGKTTTTTTTATAAGCAATACTAATAAATAATGATTGTTGTTAATGCTATATGAATACTATAAAAAAGGTTGTCTTAACCCTTTCAAACAATTCCTGTTGAAAAGTTGATTATATAATGAAAATTCTCATTATATAATCTCCTTCACCASTGTCCAATCAACAAATCACTTTGGGTAAACAATCTCCATAACACAYTCCACATGTGCAAAACAACAGGAGCAGTGAATAGAGATCAGAATTGTTTTCTCTTCTGCTCTGAGCTTCTCACTGCCTTTCTCRTTGTGGGAATCTACAAAATCAGAGGGTTTTGGGAAAGCTGCAAAAGGCAGGCCTCAGAGACARCAGAACTGTGATTGGAGCTGAGCAGTAGCCATGAGATTGATCAGCAGACAAATTATGTAAAAAGTAGAGAAGTAATGACAAATTGAACAATGGTCTGTGTATTAATGCTTGTCTGGAATAACTCCTTAAGATGCAGAAAAATATATCTAGTGAGATATTGGGAAGTGTCAAGCTTAATAATGGAGCTSTGTGCATTGTCTTTTAAGGCTTACAAGCAGGTATTTTATTCTAAATAAGCAAGCATTGTTTAACCAAAGGGATGTRTGCTGATAGTGGTTGGATGGAACTACTGTCAATGTGCTTTTGCTTTGTGTGATTGGTCAAACAACTTATAAAGTAAATGGTAACATTTAGTTCTTTGTCTGCTGCCTGGGATGTGAGCTGGTGGCATCTTCCCATTGTCATARCCATGGAATGAGASTGATGCTGGAAATTAAACAGCTCAAGGCAGTTTCACCCGTACCATGCATCACCCCAGCCAGCGATACTGCACCACCCCTGTGGTGTGGCAGCTCCATCACCCCCTCCCAGGTTCTTTGCACTSAGCCAGGCCCCCAAAGCACTGATGGTTTAGGGCCCCACAGAGGCTCTAAGTGGGCCAGAGGGGCTCTTGTTGTAGGGTCTCTAAAACATTTCCTATTYCAGGCAGTGATTTGTGTCCCAGCCCTGGTGTGAACCACGACTGGCACGCTGAAGATGGAAGCTCCACTGCAAAACAAACCCTGGGAAGTGAAGAGCTGCTCTTCTGTGTGATCTTGGTGCTCAGCCACAGCTCTAAATGTCCTTTCTATAAACTGTGGCACTTTGCCTGCATTGCTTCTGGCTCTTTAGCTTTATCCTGACCATTGTTACCAGTGGTGGTAGCAGCAATGTTTCCATCTCAGCATGTGGAGCTGCCATATTACACAGGATTGTTTATCTACCTATAAAAGCTCTGCATGTCTGTGTGTATTTGGTTTAGACATGTATATGTATGGGCATAAAAATGCAAAGGAGAGAGAACCAGAAAGAAGCCCATGCAGAGAAGTGGAGGTTAAGATAATTTTTTGTGTCTTCCTCTACTTTTATGCCCCCCAGCATGAGGAAGGTTCAAACTTGCTTTCTCCCTGTACCTGGTAAATCCTACAGCTTACACTAAGTGAAATCAAACTAACTCTGGAGCCTGACTAACCACAACCCCCTCTTGCAAACAAACTGCAATTTCAGGAAATTGAATGTAGGGAGACTTTTCTGCAGTTTCTTTCCTCCTTCATGTGCCTGTGACTTTGGGAGCATAAATGTATTTTGTAGCTAACATCCATCAGAGAATGCAGAAAGCTGCTTAGTGCTCATAGAATCACAGAATGGGCTGGGTTGGAAGGGACTCTCAAAATCTTTTTCTAMCCCTCCTTGGCAGGGACACCTTCCCCTGTCCCAGGCTGCTCCAATGTCCAGCCTGGCCTTGGGCACTGCCAGGGATGCAGGGGCAGCCCCAGCTGCTCTGGGCACCCTGTGCCAGGGCCTGCCCACCCTGCAGGGAACAATTCCTCATTGCCAAGATCCCACCCAGCCCTGCCCTCTGGCACTGGAACAATTCTCCCTTGCTGTGTCACTCCAGACCTTTGTCAATTGTCTCTCTCCACCTTTCTTGTTGTTTCAGCTACTGGAAGACCACAATGCAAGAATATGTAGAAACTTTACTTAAAGCTGTAATTATCATTTGAGAAGCAGAGAAATATTCCTCATAAATGTGWGGCAAAGGCTCAGTTCTTAAGTGGGCGTTGCATCATTATCTGCTATTTCTTTGTTCTGTGTTCTGTTGTTCTTTTAAGGTGAACTGAAATCAAGCAAATATTTACATGCTGTTCTTATTGCTCAATGATCAGCAACAACATTGTTTGTATCTTTAGTGCTGCAGCTCTGTTAAAATTCAAATTTTGATGGATTACTAATTTTCTGTGTCTTGTTTTTGAAAAGCTGTGCATACCCACATATTAATGTACCTTAACTTAGCATTTGGCTTTTGTAGTGACATGCAGGATACTGAGGATTCAGTAGGGCCACTGGTTTCTATACTGGATATATCCAAAATACCTTTGGAATGTAGGGTTGGTATTGTAACTTCAGTTTTACAGGGAGAGGAGTCAGTTTGTGAATGGCAGTTGTGGATTTCTAGGCGATTCCTCCTTCATCCTTAAACTTGAAGTACAATATAGATCTGTAAATCAGAGGTATTCTAAATTCAAATTATTTGAATTTAGGTAATCTGAGGTGAAAGGGAAAAWCCTATTTTCAAAATATAAATGATCTAACCTGTCTTTAGCATCTTTAGGAAAGAGCTGTCAGTGGGAACGTTACTGCCTAACAATGAAATCCTAATTTTCCTTTCTCTCATCAGCCCGCTCTCCTTTCAGCTTTCTTGCCTTTCTAGCAATTGATTTTTCTAGAGGAACAAACTTCATGCTACTCAGCTTGCCAACTTTAAGGTATTTTTTCCTTCCATTACTGTTTTTCCCTGGGGTCCTCCACAGTGGTTTAAGAGAAGTTATCTGTCCTTTAGTTATTTAGGAAAACAGCCTGAAAGTGAATGGTTTTTAGTAATTTACTTTTCTGCAGTATTTAAGAGCATGTTGCATTTTCCTACAATAACTCAGCAAAGATAGTTGAAAAGGAAGTTGTCACATATGATCTCACACCATGCGTGTTTGTATACCTTGACTAAAGCTAAAATATCTTCTAAAGCAGTGARATATAGCACTCAGAGATATTAAAGGAAGGAAAGCAGGATTTACTTCCATTTCCTCAGTACAGGACCATTCCTTGAGACCAAGGGGCAACAGCTTCTCCTCCGAATCAGAAAAACAAAAATATGGGGATGTTGCCCATGCAAGAGCTTAAAGGGAGGTCTGGGRAGAGAAAGAAAGTGCCCAAGTCACTGGAGAAAAATGTGGTTTCAGAATCAGGCAGAAAGCAGCCATTGCTCATAAGTTTAAAAAAATAAATTAAGTTGTGACTGCACTGAGCAATAATTAAGAATCTACAGCAGGCAGTGCTTGGAATTAACAGCAAACATATCAAACAAATTTAATATCAAACTTAAAATCAAGTTTTGATTGACATTGGAGCAGAATAAACCTTTATTTCATGAGAAAGGGAAGGGGAGTCTTTCTGCCTGGGACAGTAAATAAACCTGCTATCCATGGCTGCAGATAYCTATTTATTAGATATCAATAATAATTTATGAAACTGCACAGGGTATCCATTTCACAGAAAAGATAGTTACACTGCTAGAAGGGCACACAAGGATTTAATTGCAATTTTCTTGTTCTGGTACAAGCCACTGACCAAATTTCCAAATGCCAGTGGACACCAAGCACTGAAATCCAGGCAGCCCTGCAGTAATAGCTGAACTGCAGTGTAACCTAAGCCAAGTTGTGAAATGTTGTGGAAATGTTTCAAGAGAGCCAGACACTGAAACACTGAAAAAATTGATTAACAATCCGGTTTTGGCTCTTCATTTTCAATTGTGCCTCTTTCCTACAAACATTTAGTATTTCCTCATCTTTTTCAAGGCAGATTTAAATGTAGATGAGTTATAAATTTGTGTATAATCCATACTTCTATAGGGTTTTWAAACTGAATCATAAATGGCTGCTTTTGGGCTTTCCATTGGCAGCCTGAGATCTTTAAAAGAATCAGCAATAAAACACAATCTGTTACAATATGTTCTAGAAACAGGGTCAATTTCATTTTAGTGGCAGGGAATTTTAGGAATAACTCACTGGCTAACTTGTTGCAGCCATCTTCAGCATTTATAATGTATTCTTGACTTGAAATCTTCATTATAGCGTAGTGGATAACCTCCAGATTTATTCTTGCTCTTAATGAAATCTAGAAGAATGTCAGATTAAATGATAAATCAATATTAMTATTATGGTAATACTTGGGGACATTTTAGTTTGGATTTGTTTTCTGGTTTGTTTTTTATTTTTTTTCGCTTGGGGGTATGAAATTTTAAAATATTTTTWATTTTATTTATTTTATTAATATTTTTATGATATGACTTAGATTTCATCACTCTTAAAAACAACAACAACAAACAAACAAGGAAAAAAACCCACCTGATTTTTCTATTTTGAAAGAGAAGGGAAAGAAAAGCGGTTTTGTATATACTAGAGTGGGTGGGTGGAATAAATCTCCAAAAAACACCACAGCAATAAGAAACCTTTCCTTTGCTACTTGGAGTGGGATTACAGGTTCACAGAGTTTATAGTTTGCAAGCACAGGATAATGCATGAGCTTTTTGCTTTATTTCAGGAGTGGAATATCATGAGAAATATTCTCCTTTGATTATAACCTGCTTTATTCTGTGACTTGGTATCCAATTATTTTCTCCAAACCACTCTGGCCCAGCTGAAAGCTGTGCTGCCACTCAGTGCATTTTATTCCAGTCAATAGGCACAGGTTTGAGACAAGAAGCACCAGGTCAATGTTTGCAGACAGCCGTTCTTGGCCAGGTTGGCTTTACTCTTCCCACTGTGTCCTGTTTGTGTGTTTGACATGCACTTTATGAATTTTGGGACACAAGATGCTGCTCAGTCTGTTGGATCCTGTTCTAGGAAATTCTGGAACTTCTTCCTGTCCTGCTTCACTCTTCTCCAGAACAGAGTTTCATGTCAGCCCCCACGAAAGTGGTGGGAGCTGCTCCTCAGTGTTCTCAGGAGCCAGAGCATCTGCAATTTACAGATTTACAAAGGAGCAGCAGTTCATTGATGGGCAGGGTTTAAAAGTTCTCCAGTACTCCTGAGAAACATGCCCTCAACGTTTGGGACTGTCTGCTCCAGCAGAACATGGACATGGCAAAGCATCCCTTTATTCCTGTTCATCCCAGAGTCCTTCCAGCTATTCCATAGAAGGATTTGGGTGAGTTTTAAGTTTCCACATGTCCTTAATGCTCTGCTGTCCCTTTGGTGCAGGGCAAACTGAACCTTGCAATAGTGACATATTTTCCCTTTCAGATGCTGCAGTGTTGCTGCTAAACCTTCTCCAGAGCAGGAGCCACACCTGGGCTGAGGCTGTGAGCTGAGCTGGTGACAGGAACTGTGGCTATTGTATTGAGGATGGGTGAGTAAAGGGGCATAGAGACTCCGAAGTCTCAGAAGGCACAATGCCTTCAATTTCCTAAGAAATTTCTTTATTAGAAACCACACACTCTGTTTCTAGACAGTTACCATAAAGGTGGACCTGGTTGGTCCTTAATGAGCACCTCTCACACCATTGGTTAATTAGAAAAAACACCTCTCCTTTAAACATCTTACAGGTAACACCAAGTTCAAAACAGCAGTTCCAGGGTTGTTTTAATTCTTTCTGAGCTTTCTCAAAACTTCCCAGAGGAATGTCTGGGAAAGTTTATCTGACTTTCTTCTCTGAGCAGTCCTCAGCATCCACAAGSAAGGACTCCAATAAAGCTTATTCCAAACTCTCCCACACTAATTTGACTTTTATGGGCCCTAAGAAATAAAAGGGAAAACTAGCTAAATAATGTTTAACTGGATATTAAACATATCCCTGTGGAGGAGTGATGGACATCTAAATGAACCTTGAGAAGCTTCTCAATTTTTCCTGTCCATTTGTCTTTCCWTGCAGAGCCTCGCACCCCTCAATGTGCAATTTTTTGGTTTTCTGGGAGCTCCCTTGCAGAGCCACTGGRGCTCAGCTGAGACCCCACTAATGTCAATTGTTATTCTTCCCTTTTGCAAATAGGCCATGCAGGTGTGATTTAATGATTGCATTTCTCTCAGGGTGCACCTTCAAACTTAGGAGGATGAGTGAGCCAGGAAATAACTTGGGGTTTTAATTCTTAATTAAGAAAAAACAGTTTGATTTAAGACAAATTACCATGATCCCTGAGGGAAGCCCACAGAAGAAGGTAAGAGGTCATTGTGCACTGATGGAATTAGGTCAGAACACACCCACATTTCCTCTATTTTCAATCCAGGTTTGGCTGGCATTAAATGATAATGGACAGATGGAAGAATCCCATGCAAGAGGTCACCTAGTAATTTATTATTTTTTTTTTTCTTTTTGGCCAGGTTGACTGCAAATCCATCAAAATCTCTTGTTGTTAGAACTGCTAATGGGTTCCTAATTAGAAATTAGCCAGCCATATTAATAATATATAATGTTTCTTAACTCTGTCATCCAAGAGGATTAAACTGTTAACAGCCTAACTGCCAGGCTGATTCATGCTGATTTAAGAATATTATTTCACATACAATTTGGCCTTTTACCTCATCATGACCAAATAATTTTGAGGTGAGTTGTAGCAATTTTTGTCAATTAATTCTACATCAACCTGTTTTAATGACCCACCCTGAATACTTAAGAACTTCACAGTATTGGTGCTGGTACTGTTTGTTGAATAGCAGTGTTTGTATGGATCTAGTTATTTCAGTAAGGAAAAAAAGGTTTCTTATTTGGCATTTCTGATGAAGAGAAATAAGTTGCCTTCATCAGAAGATGTGAAATTATTAAACCTGCTGATTTAGGTTGGTTGATTTTGTTTGGTCAGTAGAAAAGAATGTTTTGCTGGGAAGAGTCTAAGTTAATTCAAGGTGATTACAATTAAATAAAGTATTACTAGGATTAAAAAATAGAGATATTTCTTGGTTTAATTTGCCTCTGGAAGACTCTGTAGATTAGTTTTATTGTGTACTCCATTTGAGGCAGCAGAAATGGGCACAGGCAAAATTAAGAAATTGGTTGGAAAGTTATTTACTCATGTCTCCTTCATTGGAGCAGTGCATTTTTATATAAGTGAGATTACAGTGTTGCTGTTGGGTTGTTAATATAAGTCAAACAGAAAGAGGTGTCAGCATCAGGCAGACTGGAGTCAAGTTTGGAGGTAGGAGGGCAGGGAAATTTCCATGCCTTGCCTGGTTCTGCAGAGGACAAACAGCAAACATCTAAAGCTGTGCTACAATTTTGGGCTCATTATTATCAGGTGATCCTGGGACCTGTCTGTGTCCTGAAGAGAGGAGTTTGGRAAGTGCCATGACACACACAGATCCAAAGCTCTGCTATCAAACACCCAGCAGAGTCCCTGSGGTCAGACCAGGCTGGAGATCAGGGATGGACACTTTGCAAAAGCTCCTGGAAATATTTCAAAGCCTTTTAGCCAGGGCAYTTCAGAATAGACAGAACCAAATCACGTGTTTGCTAATGGACAGCATGCACAAAGGTGCCAAAGTTGGAAATCATGCAGAATACTTCTGCAAATCATTGAGAAATGTAACAGAATTTCAGAACTGGACCCTGATGATTTTTAAAAAAGCTCTTTTTCAAAGCAGTGAGGTGTTAAATTATGTGTGCTACATAGAACCTCACATGATGAGGGTACTTTGGTATATTTTTTGGTTTTTTTCTCTTTAAAAAAGTGTTATGAATCAAGATAATGGTGGGACTCAGTGATCTGAGAGATTCTTTCCAACCTAAACGATTCTTGTGTTTCTAAGAAAGGGCAAAAGAGGGAAATACTTTTATTCAAGGGATTGATGCTCATTGCTTCTTTGTACCCTGATATTTTCAAAAAGCCACTTGCTTCAAAGTGTCAGACAACTGAGGAATTGATTTAGACTTGTAGGTGAGTTCAGAGAAAGGAATGTGTGTGCTGTGGTCAATATTTTAGCTTTAATGGGAATTTGAGTATTCCAAAGCTCACTCAGACATTTAATGGGCATTTTAGACTTCACTAAGGCCCAAAGTAATGTTCTCTAATTCTTGCAAATAAATATTTTAAGGTTTTTCTTTTCTAATGTGAGTGCTCAGATAATTGAGGCAAAGTGTTGGTGTTTAATAATTGCAATTAATTTTAATTGTAAATGTACATTTCCAGAGGAAAAATTACCCAGAGCACCTTTGCAATTTTTTCAGATGTGAACAGTAAATCCTGAAAGTGCCTAAAGCATTAAAAGCAAACAACAACAAAGGTCCCATAATTGTTGATTTAGGCTACATTAAAATTGAATAAACTCTTAATAAGTAAAAAATAAGCTAAAGTGAGTGCTCATTAATCTCATTTTAAGGAACTAGAAGCAAAGTAACTGTGTTTTGAGTTTTGGCAGAGGTGCTGGKGAGTTTTTTGTTGGCAGAGGAATGCACAGACCGTGGTGGAATATTGCCTGAAATCTGCAGGACTGCCTCATCCAGTGGTGCTGATTCACACAGTACAGCAGACTGCTTATTAAGACTTATTAGGAGTGGTTGGAGGGTCCTAATTAGTGTTCTGTGCTTGTTCCTGTGATGACACTTGAAGGTCAAAAAAAAAAAAAGGAAAACAAATTAAATTAGCTGAAAGATGCAGGGACATTTCTGCATATTCCTTTTCAGCAAGCAGGTCCTTTGAAAGGAGTAATTTGTATGACTCAAGATGGGGACACAGTGGTTTTGCTCTTTAAATATGRGTTTATACAACTTTGCCATTAGGGAGTTGGCAAGATGCTGATAATTTAAGCTTTTTTTTGGTGTAATAGTCACTGAAAAAAAAAGTGCTGCTGTTTGGGTTGTGGGGGTTTTAACCGAAGATCTGCAGCCTTGCTGGAAATAACAGGAATTTGTGTGAAGAGGCCAAGCTGCTGTGGCTTGGAGTTAACCTCAAATTAATATTAGGAGGTTGTGTTGGGGTAATAGGGAATGATATTTTTATTTCAAACTACAGATCTCTGTCTGGGAGTGGTTGTGCTAAAGTGTTTAAAAAAACCTCATCCTTAATTTTGCTTTTGAGGATATTAATGACTTTATGGTAAAGCTTAATGAAAACCCCAGTATATAATAACTGCTCCCTTCCCTTTTCTCTAGTATATATGCATTTATGATTAGAATGGCCATTCTTACAAGTTCTAAGCATGGGTTCTGCTGGGGAATGCTCAAATATCTAACAGAAAGATACCCCCTAAATTTGAAATGGCTTGGACTGAAATTCAGGGTGATGCAGAAATAGCCTTATCCTGTTTGCTGAGGAAAGCAGTAGAATTTGTGTCACATTTTTTTCCTGCCTGCCTGCAGGCAGGGCTTTGGCCAGGCCACTTCTGCTTGGTTTATGCCACAAATAATTCAATGGAATCCCCAGAATCTCTTCCAATGGATTGTTTTGGTATCAGAAACAACACAGACATAAAAACCCCCACCAAAACAAACGAGCAAAAAACTCCAAACAACCCCTAGAGGAAAAAATGTGAAAAATAAGCTGGAATATACAAGATATGTTCTGGAATTAGCCCAGAAGCTGTGGTTCTGTTTCCAGGATACAGTGTCAGCACGCAAACATAAACTCTGCTGCATTGTTAGCCCAACCTTGCAGAAGCTCTGCAGCCAAAGGATGCTCTCAGCAAAGGTGTGAATGTGTCATTTCACAGGAGAGGAGCTGGTACTGCTCAGGATCTGTTTGTTTGCAACATTTTACAGTGTTAAAGCAAACAGTGTTAATTCCTAGTTTACAAATTGAGGGGGCCTTCATCTTCCCTGGATTCGTGRTGAAATTCGCATTTTAGCTCCTAAGCGGAGCCAAATAAGACAAGCACAGCTCAGTTAAATATGAATGCAACTAAAAGCAGAAACTGCTGTGAGGTACTTCTTATTTTATGACTTATCTCTTTTAAAACTCTGTGTAATCTGAGAGAATTCTGAAAACTGCTAAAGGACCTGGGAGGAATAGATGAACACATTTATGGAAGGTCCTTTCAGCTGGAATTACTGAGTATGAATTAATTCCAGCAAATAAATTTTAATTTAAAAAAAAGATTTCCAGAGACATGTTTGATTGCTACCATTGACTTTGGAGAGCTCTGACTGGGAAGCTTTGCTGAAGTTCCTTATTGGCCTGACAATTAAAACAATTCACTGGCAGAAGACAGAGCCTTGCTGCAGCAGAACAGAACAACTTCAGGAAGAGTGTGATGCAAATTAAAGGGATGATCTAGCATTGCTTCGTTCTTACAAAACCTGAGGGTTTCTTTCTGAGAGCCAACAATATTTCTGTCCCCCCCCATACACCCCTGAGTCAACTCCAGACAGCACAAAGTCATTTTAAGCAGTTTGYATTTCCCTCTATTCTTAGAATGTTCTGCCACTTGCCAAGAAAACACAGCTGSTCATGGAACAGTGGTCAAGAATTTGGTCTGGAGGAAATAATGCCATTTCTTGTAGGCAATTAGAGCCCTTCAGAAGCTTGGAAGGTTTGAGCTTTGAACTGCAGTTGCAGTAACAGCTCCTGCTGATCCTGTGCTGAACCACACAGCACAGAGAGATGTGCTCACAGGTTTATCTGCTCTTCTTACCTGGCAGAGCACCATCATACCAAATGAAAATGTGGCCACAGTCCCTGTCCAGACTTCTGTGGTGGTCAGCTTTTGCAAGAAAGGGCAGCAGCCAAGATGAAAGGATGCTGGATGATCAGTTCCAGCTCCTGGGCCATCACATTTTAGATTAAAAATCACCCAATCTGTAGATTTCAATTTGGAACACAGTAAGAAGCTGTGTTTTATTTTGATTTCTGTAATTTTCATTAGCATAATTCTATATATCCTGATCCAATCTTCAACATTTCCAGTATTCCCAAAAACATCATCTTCTCAATCCTCTGGTTTGCTCTTGTCCAGCAGCACTGAGAGTTTCTGAGATGTCCTTGCAGGATTGAATTTCTGTTTTTTTCCTACTCCAACAGAAATTCCCCCTCCCCATCTCCCCCTTTGCATCCCCTTGCAGGGTCATTTGCTACTCCCTGGTGTACTGGAAGAAATGCCATTATGAGCTTGCAAAGAGTTTTTATTTTTATTTTTTTATGAGTCTTTCAGATCCTTCACCTTTCTCTTGACCTAGTAGCTTGTCAGCTTCCCCTCACCTGCTTTCTCTTTTATAGACTCTTTACCACCATTCATTTGGAAAGAATAAGTAAGTTCCTGGAGCTACAAGCCTGCTTGAAGTGAAAGAAATCTGCCTGCCCTTACACAAACCCATGTTAACATATCAGCAAAAGCTCAGTCAGCTTAGTCACCGGCTAAATGCCCTCAAAGGGGGTGAAACAGGAGGCAGTAAGGGAAAAAAACCAAATTTTTGCACAGACTTAATATTATGATAGAAGGGAGAATTCTGTGTGTTTGTTTGTATATCATTCTATGTGCAGCTGTGCCCTCCTATTGTGGTGTTGGGTCCCCAGGATGAGGTGAGAGATGAGAATCTGATTCCAAGTTGTCAGAAGGATGATATTATGTTATGTTATGTTATGTTATGTTATGTTATGTTATGTTATGTTATGTTATGTTATGTTATGTTATGTTATGTTATATTTGTTTTATTTTATTATTTTATATTTATTTTATTGTATATATTGTATGAAAATGATATACTAAAACTATACTAAAGAAAGAGGAAATGATACATCAGAAGACTAGACAAGAATGATGATAAAAACCCATGACAGACTCAGAGTCTGACACAGCTGGCTGTGATTGGCCATTAAATTAAAACAATTCACATGCTAGGCAAACAATTCTCCAAATCACACTCCAAAGCAGCAAAACAGGGAGAAGCTGAAGCCTCCCAGGAGAAGAAATCCTGGCAAAGGGATTYTTCATRAAATATCCTGGTGACACCCTCCCAGCTCAGCTCTGCAGGGCGTGGGAGGCTGAGGGCACCTGTGAAACCCCCAGGGCTGGGTGGGTGGGAAGGCTCCAGGGATGGAGGAAAAGAGGTTTGTGATGAGTGGTCACGAGCAGGAGAGCTCAAAAATCTTGTGCCAACTGCACATAAAATGGGATTTCAGTGGTGTAGGAATGTGTTTTGAAACTTGTGCTTAAAATGGATAAGAGGAGGATGAATTTGAACGGCACCAAAGGTCTGAAGTCACAAGGAGATCAGGGAAAGGTTCTGCATCCCCAGAGGCGCTGGTGCTGCCCAGGCTCCCAGGGAATGGGCACGGCCCCGAGGCTGCCAGGGATGCCCAGGGGGGATTGCTGGGGGCCTGCAGGGACAGGAGCTGGGTCAATGATCCCTGTGRSTCCCTTCCAACTCAGGACATTCCATGATTCTAAATATTGCACATACGTATTTAATTTGCAGATCCTGAAAGCTTGTACCCAGTACTGTTCATCTTTTCATTCACTGGTCAGTGTCTGTGAGGTGCAATCTGCTGCTCAGACACAAAATAATCTGAAATGCACTCAAATGGAATCACCTTTCTTCTGAGTTAACTTGGTTAAAGAAGTAGTCATAGGAAGGAACACTATTTTTTCACACTTTTATTTGAAAATTACAAGTGTGGAATAGTGGGTGTAAAGTTAAGTTATCTGAAGGAAACRCGTTGAATTCAGATTTGGACTTCTACTAACATGACTGTTTTTTAACAATAATAGTAGTAACAATAATAATAATAAATTATTAATCAATAATAACAGCAGAATTATTAATTATTGTAATGATAATTATTTGGATTTTTACTAACATGGCTGTTTTTAATAATAATAACAACAATATAATTGTTTATTATTTATTGTAAATCAATAATAATCTATAATAATAGTAGAATTACAACTACTTCTTCTTTTCTTCTTCTTCTTCTTCTTCTTCTTCCTACTACTACCACCATTTTATTTGAAAAGTTCCAGGTGTGGAATAGTGGGTTTAAAGTTAAGTTATCTGAATGAAACATGTTGAATTTAGATTTAGACTTTTTACTACCATGGCTGTTTGTAACAATATAATAATACTAATACTAATAATAAGAATAATAGTTATTATTATTATCATTWTTATCATTATTCTTCACAAGATGCACTGTGAATAAGGAGTTTGCTTTGTCTTTACTGGGACTCAAATCTTGGCTATTTAAGGCATGTGACTAAAATAGAAAATATTCTCATTTCCCTGTCTGTATTCCAGCTGGAATGAGTGAATTGGGGCAGGAGCCTTTCACTGGTTTCTGTTCTATCTCTCTGATCTTCCATCACTCATTTCTTGGTCAGGACACTGGGTCACTGTCCTSCTCCCTCTGCCTGGGGCCACTCAGGTCACCACTGGAAGGCTCAGAGAGGGTTCCCTGCCCTGTTCTAATAATCCCTGGGCTGGTGGAAGAGAGTTCAGCACAATTTTGTCTGCAGCAAACTGCCCTAGAACAATGCCTGCCCAAAAGGCTCTGGGAATCTCTGCAGTAAGATGTGAACAAACCTTCATTCTCTTCACAGAGCTCAGCTGCACCCAGGTCAGTGTGAAAATTCCTTTGGCCTTCTTGGTCCCCGGAGCACCTTGGGATGCTCCAAGCATGGTCTCAGCTCTCAGAGTTTTCTTCRTCATTCTCTCATCATTATATGTCCTGTTAGGTTGGTAACAGTCAATTAGGAATGACAAACAGAATAAATGCAGCCTCTTTCTGGCTTTACAAACTCTATATTTAAACACTCTGTCCTATATTTTGATTTTTAATAGCTTTAAATAGAGTGGGTCTATTGCCTAGGAGGAGCTAGAATTAATTTCTTTTTTTAGTTAGAATTCCCATACTTTGTTTAAGAAAAGCACGTGAATGTTGGCTGTCTGGTTAAAGTGAAAATTCTTGCTTAAAAAAGTGTCAGGAGTGCARCCTGATGTTTACTCAGCTTATATCAAGAAAATGGGATGGAAAAGTAAAAGTAAGAGGCAGAGAAGTGTTATTGCTAACAATGGATTGATTTTTGTATGTAGCATTATCTGTACTACAAAGAAAGAAAAAAACTTAAATTCTGGTCTTAGCTCTCGCTACTTCCTTTGTAGAAGTTGAACTTAATTTCACTGTGGTGTTTTCTCTTCCTGCCAGCACAGAGTTCCTGTCTCATATTTCCAGTGCTGCAGTTCCATTCCTCTATGTTCTGGGAATGGACACACCCTCCGCCTGAAGTTAGTGAAACAGTGCTTCCTTTTTTTAATGGAATCTGCATCAGGAACTTTGTATCTTCTGTATTTGAATTCCTCATTTTTACATTGTTTGTGCAAAAAAATTATAATTTGTCAAAAATTCCCTACTGCATTAAAAAAAGTTTATTTTGCAAAACCAAATTATAATTTAAGATTTATAAAACCTTAAATTCCACTGAATACTTTTTGAAATGCTGTGAAAGCAGTCATTGCAACTATTTGCAGAATTTGAGATAACAGAGTAGGCTGAAGTGGTTGGGTTAGGGGTTAATCTGTGTTAAATATGCTGTGGGATAAAGACAAATGTCCACACAAATTGCCAGAGCTCGTGGTGTCCCCTAGSAGTTATTCCTGTTCCTTGGTGCTGTTTAAGGCAGATTCCAGCTTTTAATGTGACTGGGGAGATAATTTGGATGGTACAACCAGCCTTGTTGAGCCAAATATATCTCATTTTAACAGCTTCACCTCCAGAACACAAAATGTGTCACTGTAGCTGCAGCAAGAAACCCCAAAATCCAGTACCTACAATTCCATKGTATGTAAACCACCTTTGGTATCTCTGCCATACTCGAGGCTGCAGACTTGCCCATAGCAGCTGAAATTCTACAGGAATGCTCCAGGGCAAGGCTTGGCACAAAACTC
>JACDOX010000283.1:33302-57498 GCA_014549065.1 Cardinalis cardinalis
AGCAGAAAGCTGCTCCTCTGGSAATGCAGGGGGCAAAGGCTGCTGGGCTGTCCCAAAGCTCAGATTGGATCCAGGTAGGAATGCTKGGCTSCTSCCCTGGGCRGAGCATCTCCCCATGGGATGCTGGAATTGGATCAGCCATGCAGGGACACTCMCTGGCCATGGACAGAAGATAATTAATAATTAATGGCCCATKAACAGAAGAGATCTCCTGCAGGGAGAGATAAAGAAAGCTGCCCAATGAACAGCAGAGAACTGCCCCCCCTCTGRCAGATGGGAACAGAACACACACCCAGCTGAACCTGAGACCTGTCCCCAGGAGATGCCCTGCATTTGCACCAGGCTCTGAAGGCAGAWTTTGGGCACAACAAGCCCTGCAGAGCAGGAGAATTTTCCTTGGATTCCCTCTCTTTGTCCAGGGTGGGCTCTTGGGRCAGCCCTGCTTTTGTTGGGCTGTGATAACCTATGTGTTATTCTAGGGTTATCCCAGTATAAATTAGAGATCTGCCGATAAAACTGTTTTTAATGCAGTCTCTTGTTGAATTTAGATTTGGACTTTYTAGTATCWTGGCTGTTTTTAACAATAATAATARTGATAGAATTATTTTAGTGAGAGTAATCCTTGATCGTTTGATGAGGATTTTAGACCAGGATAGATGTCACTGGAAGGAAGTTCAGTCCAAAAGGTGGATTCTCATCCACAGCAGGGCTCTGCCTGAATTTTTACCCCATCTGAATCCCTCATTTTCCTCTTTGGAGGTAGAAAGAAAAAACCTCAGGTCCTGACAAGAAATGCCATCTTTCTCCTCCAGCCTACAAATTAAACCCAAAGCTGCTCTTTCCAGGCTTCCTGGAGGAGTTGCTGGAGGCAGATGAGTTGCTCCAGAAAGAAATGGAAAAAATATCATTTTCTGAAATTTTTATTTCAGAAATTTTTGTTTTTTGGTCTTGTTRCCCTTCAGTGGTTTGGTTGCAGATGAAAGTGCAACATGAATGCATCCAGTGCTGTGCTCGAAGGGGACATCACTGAAAATACAGCAGGGGRGTGACCAGCTGTGAAAGTCCTTGCTCTGATGTTTACAAATGTTTTACAGCATTTCTGTAAAAATCTGTGTCTTATATTTCAATATTTCAATTGACAGCATTTGGTATTTCAGCAGGATAAATTCAATTTTTACAAGATAAAGCCTATCCCTGCTCTTGCTTTGAAGTGCTTGTAAAACCACCTGTTTTACTGTACACATGGTGAGTAGTCAAAAAGTAAATATTTCGTTAAGTGACCTAGTAATTATCTACAAAACATCTGCTAAATTTCATGTGGTTTGAAACATTTCATGAGACTTCATGACCTACTAATTAGCTACAAACATCTGCTAAATTTAATCTCATTGAAAGTCTTTTCTGAAACAATGTTTTAATAAGAACTTTGCCTTTTTGTGCTGTTTTTATCATATTCCTATATGTTGTCTTGAAATTCAGTCCAGCTATTGGCAAGAAAAAGTGTTTGGAAGGAAGTGTGTTATAAAACTGTTTTTAAATGATTTAATTTGCAATTGTTACAAAGACTTATCTGAAATGTTTCATGCTGTGATAGATCCTTTAAATATTGTGATATCAGAGACAGCTGAGTGATGTACTGAGAGCACAAATTTATTAGCTCTTGCCTATTATTATGTTATAATCTTGTCTGAGGGAGGGTGAACCTGAATGCTGAATGAAGGCAGAGGGAAAACTAAACAAAGTYTGATGGCCCAGTTTTTCTGGGCTGTCCTCTCACAGCACATCCATCCTGCCAGACAGTCCCTGAAGCTTCTATTCTTTTTTAAAATGTAACTTCACTGAGACAAAATCACAGTGTTTAGGACTATACTTCACTTACCTTTTAGATGGGGCATGATCTTCAGAAACAATGAATTTTATCCTTGAACCTGGTGACTGCCAAAGGTCAGAAATTTTCCTTTCTGATCTGTTTTCTGGAATGTTTTATTTGCTCCTAATAAGCTTCAGTACAGGCACTGAAGGAAGTGAAGTGTTTATTCAGATCACTGTAGAGTAGATCAATAGTTTTTATGACAAGGGAGGAATTGAGGATTTAGATTTTTTTTTTATTTTATTTTATTATGTTTTATTTTATTCATTTTATTTTTTAAGAAAAAATTTTTATATCTGAAGTTAGATGAATTATTTTTACCAAAAAGATGTGTCATCAGCATCTCCCAGTCGCTTGTAGGTGTTGTTTCCTTTCTGATCCAGTTGTGCTGAGTGCTTGTGTGTTCAGGTGCTCTCTCCCCACCCCACCAGTAATAACCTGATGAGTTCAGTGATGCAGAACCCAAATTACCTGCCTAAATATCAGCACTCAAAATCCTTCAGACAACTAAATGCAGTGTCAGGGCTGTCTTATTGAAGTATCTTCCACTTGCTTGGTCTGTGGTTGGTTGGGTTTTTTCCTTGGTTTTCATTTAGTTTTCATTTTTTTCAAATTTTGGTTCAGCAAATTAATCAAAATGCAGCCTGTGAAAACAAAGAAAATAAATGTGGCCATTCTAACCCCTGAAGTGCCACTGCTCCTCAGTGCTGGTGGTGACTGCTGACTCAAAGGAGCTCTGGGCTCGTGGTGCACAGGAGTTTTCTGTGTCCTGAGCCATCCTGCCAAGGTTTTCTGGTGGTTCTGCCAGGCTGTGCCATCAGTGCCCTCACTGGTGTTCCATCCCAGAGATTCCTGTAAAGTTGCTATTATTTGCTTTCTCCCCACTCRGTCATATCCACAGAGAATGAGAGGATGGAGACATTTGCAAGGATGTTAATTGTGCTGGAGTMTAATTGGTAGGTTCTGAAGATGTCCAGGAATTAAAGTGGGAAGGTGGGAAGTCTCAGGGGGTGTTYCTGTGCTGGCTCTCCCATGACACAAATCATACACCTGTGTTGACTGAGCACTGGGGCTGAAAACACGTCCAGAAACAGCAAAGGAAGCACATTGGAATAGTTTTGATTTTGAAAAGAAAACAATGAAGAACAGCAATTAGCATTAATAATTAAGGGGGAAAGGTATTTGACAAGATTACCTTTTGTTTAAAGGGTCTGTTTTGAAAGAATTAAAATTCTGATGCAAATTGAGTTTTCTTAACACTTTAATCATCTTGTTAATTCCCTTTCATTAGGAAGTCCCTAGCCAGAAGTTTCTCTCACAGCCCAGCTAGAGAGATCTTTAAAATYTGCCTTTATTGCATGTTTATGTGTCTCCTGTGTGGATTTTCCAGCAAGCAGACACAGAGAATGGCCAAATGCAGGGGAAGGACTGGAAGAATTCCTGTCAGCACTATGTGATCAGGGTCAAAATTCCCAGACTATTGATGTCAGGATCCCACCAGCCTCTGAGAGAAGTGGAACATCTGCTTGGGAGAGAAAGGTGGGAGCAGGAGGGGAAAGCACTGCTGTGTTAAAACAGAGCTTGTCATTTTCATTTTGCTTTTTCTCCTGGAAAAAAATAAACCCAGAAAGGCTTGCACCCTTTTCCTTTTTTTTGAGGGAATAGTTTTATTGACCCACAGGTTATAACTGTTATTCAGATGAACAGCAAAGGATGAAGGAAAATGTTATAGTGCAATTTGTAGGGAACATCCTGTGTACATTGTAATAGCATAAAGCAAAGCAATTTAATATCTTTCACGCTGAATTAGTAATGTAGAAAAAATTATAAATTGGGATAGAATGTTACAAGAATTATAATGAATGAAAATGTGCCAGAGGAAAAATTATTTCYTCCTAAAAACTGAAATAGAATTTGAATTTCTTGAATTTTACGTAAAGTGACAATTATGATATTTGCAATAAAMCCCCCCAACCCTATAAGCAATAAGTTGGTAATTCGCACTTGCTGAAAACATGCACTCTGCATTTTTTAAATTCCCTAATTAAATCCTAATTAGCATGTGCACTAGAGTGTTAATTCTTGCTGTTATTCCTCCAGGGTATCCCTACACCTTCAGGAACATAAGCTGACTCAGATATGTAAAAGATAATTATCAATAAGTAGGACTRCAACATCCTATGTCCATTATGGTCCTTACTTCTTATGTGCTTGCTGGTCAGTGGGCCAGAAAATAAAATTTGTTTTGTTTCTGGTTTTGTATGAAAGCACTGAGCTTTGTCAGTGGGATACCAAAAATTGGKCAGCATTTTATCAGGTAATAACAACACTGGAGCAATTTTTGCCTGAAAAATACAAGTTTCATTGCTTGTGTGTTCCTAAAACCTAGAAATTCCATTGATAGGCTGCAAAATAGAGAGAGGAAAAGGGCCAGTTTAAACTAAGCTGTCAATTCTCTGTTCTACAGAGCTTGAGGTTATTTCTATCCTCTTGCTAATATTCCACCTTTCATACTACTTGAAGTTCATCTCAACCATTTGGTGGCTTATTCCTATTTCCAAGAAGCACAAATTATCTTAATAAGCAAATTTAAATTATCTTAATAAACAAAAGGTATTATTTAAATATCTATATTAAGGCCCAACAGATAAAACTCCAGACACTATAAAGAGAGGAGCAGTGTGATTTCTTGGCAACCAGGAATAAGTCAGCCAGAGGGGCTGTGGTAGGGTCAGGGATGGGTTCAGTGGGAGATGTCCTGAGCATCCTCCCCACAGGGCTGAAAATCCTCCTGACACTGGGCCTGACCCAGCTGTTGGTGTTTAGGGAAGGACAGGGTTTGGATTGGGTGCTAAATCATTTATTTGTGCAAAACAATCACTGGGTGTCTTTCTCTGCTGACCAAAACAGGTTTAAATGATCAATTGCACTGGTGAGGTGAAAATTTCTGCTTCTGAAGCTGGCACTAAGGTTGGATTCAGTGGTTGAGTTGCAGCCATTCCTGGAAGTGACTGGAAATAAATGATTTTCTCCCATTCATGTTTCTGTCCCCCCCTGCTCCCTCCCACAGCAGGGTTGCTGTCACCATATGTGATGATTTACAGTTCATTAAGTTCTTGTCCTGGATGTCAAAGGGGCTCATTTTTTCCATCTGAAGGAAGTTTTAGAAGTWCTTTGTCAGAAGTACTAAGTTCTGACATTTTTCTTCACTACAGTTACAATCAGACTTTGARTATCAGGGGGGAATCCCAGTGAACAACAGAAGCTCAGCTGTCCTTGCCATTACATAACCTGATCTGTAGTAACAAATTATTATTGGGAAAAATTTTCCTCTAAAAAAAGCAAAATCAATAAAAATATGCAGTGTATTTGTGCTTGACACCTCTAATGAGTTTTAATCACATTTAGAATTGAATATCTGTTTTACTCTATGTCTTTTAGTGACTTTCACTAAAATTGCAAAGATTAATTTAGGAATAATTTCTTCAGTTTGCTTAGAATTTTGTTGGTCCAGAGTTGCTCTGGCTGTAGCAAAATAATCCATTAACTATAGAAAATTAAGGTTAGGGCGTCTGTAAGAAATCATGCGCTAAAATTGCTGTTTGTCTAATATGTTCATAGCAACAACAAATCAAAAGGGTTTCTGCAGCCTTTCTAGAAATCTCTGAAGACTTAGTACCTCTTTTAGTCAGAAAACTTTTCCTAATATCTAAAGTAAATCTTTGAACCAAATTAGAATGCCTGTCATTTGTTTTTTCCTGCCCTGCTTAGGATGATTGTCATTTTGCAGATTTTTGCATTGTAAGTCTCTCATGAATTTTGCTTTAATGTTTCCTTTTGTAAATCAAACACATCAAATTCCTTCAGCTCCTCTTTATCTGTCATGTTCTAAAATCTATTGTCTTTATTGTTTCCCTCTTATAGAGCCTGAAATTTGACATCATCTATTTTGGGATCTCAGAACCTTGCTCATACCCACACTTGTCAGGAATGCTTGTCCATGTTTCACAGTCCTGCTTGTGCTGGGGGTTGGAGAATGAGCTTGTTTTATTGCTGTTCAAATTCCACCTCATCTGTTCTTTTCTTCAATTTTGATATCTGACCCTTTTCTTTTTAAGTGTTCTTGGTGCATTTTATGACTTACTCCCACACACAATGACTTGAATCTGCCTTTAGCAAATTTCATCCTAGGGGTGTTTATTGGCTTTGTTTCCAGCTTGTAAAGATCATTTTGGATCACAAAGATCCATGCTTGCATGTCCTCCTGTCTTCTTTCCCCAGCACTTTTCCCTGGCCCTCTTCACTGGAGGATAATTTAGATATTGCTTGAGTGGACTCCTGTGAATTTCCATCGTAATGCCTCTTTCAGTTCAAAATAAGAATATTGGTAATTGCTCCTTGAACATATCTTTTAAATTAATTAAGGATTTAGCTCAAGGGTCTTTCTCATCCAGGTAATATTTTCATAGCTTGCCAGTGGAGATCCCATGCCTAGCAGTATTAAAGCTTTATAGAAGTGGGGCTGTTTTACATCTACTGCTTCTGCCTTATCAGTTATACCAGCTACCTGYAAAGGAAGGAAATTTAATTGGTTGCTCCTGACAAATCTGTGTTGCCTATTTCCATCACTTTATTATCCTGTAGGTCATTATTAATTGATTATTTAATAATTTTTTTTCAGAACCTGTCAAGCAATTAAGTTGGGTTGGCTGCTAATTATAACTCTCTCCTTTCACTTGTTGGATGGGAGGTGAATCTGTACAATATTTGTATTCCTCTTTGACCTCCATATTCTTTGGTGGTTGCAGGTAGCATTGCACTGAAATTGGCTTGTGTTGTTCCTTGCTCCTGTGCCTTATTATTGCAAATTTCCATTTGGGTTTGAATTTTCTAAAGAATATGTTCATTAATCCTGCTTTGGAGGCTGTGTCTTTTCTTGTCCGTCCGTGCTGCTCCAGCTCTCCCTTCCCTGTCCTTTCCTCCCCTGCCTGCTCTCAGGAGATGCAGTGTGTCCTGGTAGGGACCCAGTCTGTTCTCGCAGAACTGTTTGGGTTTGGAACCAAAGTGATGTTTCATTGTTGGAACCCAGGGCACAGGGAACATTTYTCTGCCTGCTCTGAGGAGGCTGGTGAGGGGCTTGGAACACAAMCCCTGTGAGGAACATTTGAAGGAGCTGGGGTTGTTTAGCCTGGAGAAAAKGAGACTCAGAGGTGACCTTATTGCTCTCTACAACTCCCTGAAGGGAGGCTGYAGMCAGCTGGGGTTGGTCTCTCCCACCGGGCAGCACKGACAGAACCAGAGGACACAGCCTCMAGCTACGTCAGGGAGGGTACAGGTTGGATATTAGGAAGAAATTTTTCACCAAAAGAAYARTAAAGTACTGGGATGCTCTTCCCAGGGAGGTGGTGGAATCACCATCTCTGSATGTGTTTAAAAAAAGCCTGGMCATGGCACTKGGTGCTATAGTCTAGCTGAGGTGTTAGGGCACAGGTTGGACTCRATGATCTTAGAGGCCTCTTYCAACCTCATKATTCTGTGATTCTGTCCTGACCCCCAGAGAAGCSCTGCCTTTGACCTTCCCCCATGGAGAGGGCTTCCAAGACTTTGRGATAGACTAGAGTCTACCAGAGTGTGAAATAGAGAATAGTGCAGTTTGGCACAGGCTGAGAAATTTAGTTTTGGGAATTTAGTATGGAAATAGATAGGAAGCAAGATGGAGGATCTTGGGTATTGTCTGTTCTTCTTCTTTCTTCTTCTTTGTTCTTCTTCTTTCTTCTTCTTCTTTGTTCTTCTTTCTTCTCCTTCTCCTCCTCTTCCTCCTTCTCCTCCTTTTCCTTCTCCTTCATCTTCTCCATTTTCTGCAGTGTTGGTGGCACAGGGTGATTGGCCACCGGAAGCAGCAGTGCAGAGGTTACATGGACAGACAGGGGATTGGTTGTTGGTAGAAAGGTAGAATTAAAGTAAATTTTAAGAGTTAATTGGATAAAACAGCTTTAAAAGACCTTGAAACTGTACATTTTGGGACCATTTTTGCTGTGCTTTCTTGCATGCTGGCTCTGGTGCAGACAGCATGCCAAACTTCTGATGAGATAACAATAAACAGCAACCTGAAGAGCAAAAAAAAGTCCCGTGCATCTGTCAATCCTGGCACAGAACTGTTAAAAGGAGGTTTTCCCCCATCAGGGGGGTCTCTGRGGCCCAATGAGAGGGGCAACACCCACACTTCATCTTCCTAATCTTCCTAATCTGTGCTTTGGGTGCACAGATTAGGAAGATCTTGGACATCCTACAGCCAGTTCTGCCTGCCAAGCCACACCTTTGCACTCTGCATTCCCTGCCTGACTTTCTGCTCCAGTGTTTGGGAGGGCTGAGGCTGGAGAGCTCCTGCCTGGGCAGGCACATCAAGCACAGCCTTCTGTAGAGTTACCAGCAGCTCTGGCAGGTGTTTGCTGTGTTTAACAACTCCAAAATCTCTGCTTCCTCCTCTCCTTGGCTGAGCTGGCTCCTGTGCCCCCTCAGTTAGACAATGATTTCTTCACAGTTTGTTTTTTGCTAGTTCTGAAGTCTTCAGTCTAAAGATTAGTGAATATTTAAGGGCTGGTTCTAGTTAGAGCCTCTCATTTGAGACAATAAACAGACACCAGCTCTTGRACAGGTGCCTAATTTATTTACTGTTTATTAAATGTTGCATCCAGTTGAAGGTGTCCCTGCCCACAGCAGAGGGGTTGGAACTAGATGATCTTCAAGGTCCYCTTCCAAAATAATTCTAKGATTCTGTGATTAGAAACTCTACATAAATTATTTTTGACCCAAAGGTTAAAAAATTAGTGTTCAAATTGTTTCTGCTAAGACCTATGATTTGGTCAGGATGGATTTTTACAGAAGGATCCTGAAGTGGTGTTTTCTCTATTTCCCTGGAATCCCTTCTGTGAGCRCTCAGCACCAGCCCCTGCTGGTGTCTGTGGTGAGGTCCCTGCTGCAGAATTCACTTGCAGTAAGGCTGAGGCTGATTCCATCATTCCTCAGCACACACCTGCCAATTTGTGACAATTCCATGATTTCTCACCCTTATCAGGGTATCCTGGCAAAAGAGGGCAGGGCACACTTTTGAAATGCTTTAGGGAGCTTCCCCCTCTGCCTCCATGAGGAATTTTGGGTGAGTGCTTCTGGGGGCTGAGCTGGAGGCTGTCTGCAATTAAATCACCCAGCGCTGTATCACTGCTTTGTTTCATTCCACACTCTTTCTTGTCAGCTAATGTTTCACTTTTTCCATAGGAAAGGGAAACCAAAAATAAGTTTTCCCAGAAACTTTGGACTAACTAGACTTGACACTCCTATTTAGACAATTGTATTCATAGTTGCTTTGTGGGTTTAACATTTCCTTCTTAATATATGGTAGTTATTCAGACAAACTTTTTGATTTAACTTGAGAAAAGAACTGAAATGTTTCCTTGTACAGAGAGYTTTCCAAAAGGATTTCTGTCTCACAGTTTCTGCGTTGTCACCTCAGCATGCTCTGGGTGTTTTTTTCCTCAAGCCTTATTGATAACCTGGTCTCTTACCACGTAATTTCCATGGAACTACTGAAAACTTAAGGGAAAAGCACTGCAAAGTGAAGGGTGATTTCCACATGGGTCCCATTCCCACCTGTGCTAGAGACACAGCAAATGATCATCTCCCTGGATTGTCTGTGAAAAGCATTTCACAAATGTCCCTTGATCAATTCAGGGCTATTTCACCTCTTTCATTATAATGTGACTGACCCTCAAAACCAAATTTTAGTAGAGCAACAGCTGTATTTTAACTCCTGGAATATCTGAAAGGTTTTCTGTCTTTCCAAGAAATAAACACTGACCTAGAATTTAATATTTTTTTTATTAATGTTTCTTACCACTGCTGAAAAATGCAGCAACATAGAAATTGTTGAATGTTCCAAGCACTATAAATTGAAGGCCATTATGTCATTTTGGTCCTTTCACCTTGGAGTCCTTCAGGAAACAATTGGTCTAGAACAGCATGGAGTAATGGATATTCTGTGTGTGAGTGCTGAATCTCAGTTATCTTAGAGATGCAATTTTAGTGCTTAGTTTGTGCCCAATGGGCAGCAGGGGCTTGGAGGGAATACATAGCTCACCTGCCAATTGTGAAAATACTACTATAGAAAAAATAATGATGTGATCATTCCCCAAAGTATCCCCATCAGAAAAAAAATCCTGTTTTAAACACATTGAGCTGTGAGCATTGACATGGCCTTGTCAGAGATACTGTCCTAGCAGTTAAATTGCAGAATGGAAGTTAACAAATGTTAAATCACATAAACATACTTTGATCTGCATGAAATGCTGGCTTTCATAACAAACATGCAGTTTARATACATTTAATATGTGTGCCAGATCAAAGGAATTGCCCAATACTGCTTCTCTCCTATCCAGATGTTGGTATCTAAATATGTCTGAGCCTAAATTAGGAGTTGTGTGCACATGATGRTAACAGCCTGCATGCAAAGAGAGATGTGCAGGCTGGTCTGAAACTGGGCATTGAATAGCCAAAGAGAACTGGACTAAGGAGATATGGCTTTAAACCAACAGTGAGCATCATCCTCTGCAGGTTAATATTCTCTAATTCTGGACAGTTTTATTTATTTAGTTATTGTTACATGATGGTTTGGAGGTTGATTTTCATCAGTACCTTCTGTAAGAGATTGCATTCATCAAGTGTGTCCCCTCAGTTCCAGGGATGTTTGCACATCACAGAACACTGTGGACATAAAATGAAACAAAGCCCACTGTTGTTAGGCATTGAACTTTGCAAAGGTTGCTCAGCAGGGAGCCATGTAATTCTTGGGCATTTAGTGACTGGGAYTGACACGTCAGGGATGCAGGCAGAATGCAGCACCAGGAGGGGAACTCTGTGCATGGCTATGGACTGTGCTGAGAGCAGGTGGCTCAGCTCAGGGCCCTCTCACAGAATTCTGTTTGCAGCAAAACCTTTGGATTTTGGAATCAGCCATGGAAACATTGCAGTGGGTGCTGATCAAGATTTTTTGGAAAAATTGGCTTCCAGAAGAGCATTATTCCAGTATTTTATAGCAGCCCATTTCTAGAAGAAATTTTAGAATTTAGAATAGTGCTTTGATTGGAGCACTGGGTTCCTCCCTGGCAGGRTGGGCAGCCCTGGCACAGGGTGCCCAGAGCAGCTGGGGCTGCCCCTGGATCCCTGGCAGTGCCCAAGGCCAGGCTGGACACTGGGGCTGGRGCAGCCTGGGACAGTTAAGGTGCCCCTGCCATGGCAGGGGTGGAATGAGGTGGGCTTTAATGTCCCTTTCCATGCCAAACCTTTCTCTTATTCTGTGATTCTGTAATTTTTCATTCAACATCACTTTTTAATTGAATGCACAATATTACATGTTAAGTTTAAATTTAAAATGTAAATCACAGAATTGTAGAATATYCTGAGTTGGAAGGGACCCACAAGGACTATCAAATTCCAACTTTTGTCCTTGGTTTAGAACATTAAAAAATATAAAAACTACAACAACAAAACCACAAAAGCAGTTAATTGGTGTCTCCAAGCCCTTTGGAGCAGGACTCTGTACACAAAGTGGAGATGTTGAAATGCAAAAAYTGCAGTTGCCACCTGGGTTTGTCCTCACTGACCTCCACTCTGCAGCCTTTTCCTGTGCCTGCCCCCTAAGCATGTGAGTGTTAGTTTAAAAAAACACCCAGCRCACTGCCAGCAATGCTGCAATAACTTACAATTTAGGCTGTTCATGCAGAAATGGAGTAGATGACATTGTAATCATTGCAGTGGGATGCATACTTTATTACAGTGTGGCTTTAAACTATCCTGAGGAAGGTTATTCATGCTACACTAGCCAGGGATCGTTTTTGTTAAACAAGAAAAATAAAACTGCTAAGTGCTAGATCATTTAGGTGGCTGCAGAGCTGAAGCCTGTCTGAGTGCTCTGCAGTGTCTCCTGAAGAACACAATGTATTTATGTGGCTTAAAAATCCACACTCTGGCTTAGGGGCAACAACCCAAATAATGGCTCTGAGGAGCAACAAGCGCTGGTGGGGAGGAGAGAGGCCCTGAGGGTCAGCAGCTGGTACTCACACAGATCGTTGGAATATAATAAATATAATATAATATAATATAATATAATATAATATAATATAATATAATATAATATAATATAATATAATATAATAATTGTAATATATTATATTACATATATAATATATAATATAATAGTACAATAACATTTACATATTTTACTATATTATATTATTATATATTATTTATTATATTATTATATATAATATAGTATATGTTATATATATTAATTATTATATATAACATAGTATATGTTATATATATTAATTATTATATTATTATGTTATACTAATACTATTATTAATATTATATTAATGTTATATTTATAATGTATATTATAAAATAACAAATATAATATATTCTATATTATATGTCATTACATATATAATATATGATATTATAATGTAATAGTACAACATAAATATTATATTACATTACATTACATTACATTACATTACATTATATTATATTATATTATATTATATTATATTATATTATATTATATTATAATTTTATTTTTTGGAAAATAATATTAGCAGCTTCTTGCTGCTTCCTTTCAACAGTGTGTGAGGATGAGAGTTGTGAAAAACAATGATCCAAGTGAAGCTGCTGTGCCTTCACGTAACCTATAATTCAGARTTCCTGGTAGCTGGGCTTTAAAAAACAAACCTAAGAGGCAGAATCCACAGCTGGGAAATTTTCCTTTTAACAAGAGGTTTCCCAAGTAAAAGGGATGGATCTGCTATGTGGAAAGAAAAATCTTACTTTTACTCACAGAATGGGAATATACAATCATTATTAAGATTACTTTTTTGATGTATTAACCTGATATTATACTTACACATCTTAAGTTCCTAGAAGATTTATTAATCCTTTCAGTATAAAACTAACAAATAAATCAGAAGTTACAACATTTTAAATTTATCTTTTTGTTTAAGGAAGCCTCACTCAATATAATTTCCAGATTTCCCTGTATGCAGGAACGTTATCCTGCACTTACAAAATTGCTATCTTGCGGGTTTCTGACATTTTAGTAAGTGAAAGAAAATTGAATAATAATATTTATCAAACCAGCTTCAGTTATGAAATGTTCATATGGTCAAAATAAGATAATGCATTGATTTTTTTGATGCATTAGATATTTTATATTCAATATTTATTGTCAGATCAGAGCATCTAACTTAGGTTTTGCATAAAGCTAATGCAGTTTTAAAAATTTGTTTAGTTTCCCTTCTACTTTGAAACATTCCTCTGATTTTGGGAAGTTTTGGGGTGGTTTTTTTTTTAGTAGGAGGGTACCCATAGTCTTGGTGCTATGCCAAATGAGTTATGTTTGTACAGTTTTATTAATACAAATTATGAAGTTAAAGTAGAATGTGAAAAGGTGTCATCTTTCATTGTCATTTTTACTTGGATTGTAGGAAATCGTGGCAAACAAAATCACCCATCATGAAAGGTAGGATAGTGTTAAAAGCACTTGCATGGAGCATGAACCAAGCTGATAAAACTGCTGGGAAATGCTGTGAAATTCRGAGGATTCGTGTTGTGCAAAGTTCATATGTCCTTTGAAGCCAAACACCCACATTGGCTGCAGTGTGGGGCTGTCCCTGGCGTGGCTCAGGAGTGAATGGCTCACAGTGAATCCCTGATTCCTGCCTTTTGAAGTGCTTGGAATTCTCCAGGGCCCTTTAACCGTTTGCTTTCATCCAGCTGTGATCCTTCCAGCTGTGTGGCCGCCAGGCCAGGGATCACCCTGCCCTCCTGGTGAGCTGCTCCTATTTTGTTAAGGTGCAGAAAACTCGAGTTTAACCAGTAAATGATTTAAAGGGAAAGGTTAGAGCCTGCTAGCAGCAGCGTGTGTGCTCGGTGCAGGATGGAAAGCCAGGCAGGAATGTCCCTGTGGCAGCRCCAGGGTGAGCCCAGCAGGGATGGGCATGGCCTGAGGGAGCTGCCACTGCCACCGCCACAGCTTTCTGCAGCTGCTCCAGCTGAAGCCCACCTCATCACACAGTTGCTGCTATCCCAGCTCCTGAAATGAAGGCTGGGTTTAGTATCCCTGTCCATGGCTCTGATTTCCAAGGAAATCACACACCTACACACACCTACCTGTGTGGCGGTGACCTGTGTGGAGGTGCTGGGCCCCATCTGCACATTGACACACCCTGTGTGAATGAATCACTTCTGCACTGCTGCTCTCATTCCCTAGTGGCTCTCATCTCCGTTCTGATCAGTGTTTAGAGTCTTTCACTCTTCCAAGATCCTTGAGGGTCCCTTCCAACACAGAATATTCTCTGATTCTGGGTGTTGTGTCCAGCCCAGCCCCTGGGCTGGCCCTGCTGAGGCACCTCGAGGGCTGCGGCCGCTGCTGGGCCTGTCATGGCCACCAGAGCCCTGCAGGGGCTGGAGCGTGTCCAGGGCAGGGAACGGAGCTGGGCAAGGGGCTGGAGCCCCAGCAGGGGCTGAGGGAGCTGGGAAGGGGCTCAGCCTGGAGCAAAGGAGGCTCAGGGGGGCCCTTGTGGCTCTGCACAAGTCCCTGCCAGGAGGGGACAGCCAGGGGTTCGGGCTGTGCTCCCAGGAACAGGGACAGGAGCAGAGGGAACGGCCTCAGGCTGGGCCAGGGGAAATTTGGATTGGATGTTAGGGAAAATTTCTTCATGGAAAGGTTTTCAAGCCTTGGAATGGGCTGCCCAAGGAAGTGGTGGGGTTCCCATCCCTGGCAGTGGTCACAAAGCACGTGAATACCTGAGGACATGGTCAGTGGTGAGCGTGGCTGTTACAGCACAGGGGGCCCTGGCTGGGTAATAATTAGCAGAGACTCCRTAATTCACAGAAGGCTCATCAATAATAATCTTTATTAACAAACCCATTGCTCTTTTACAGASAGTTATGATACAGGTGGACCCAGCTGGTCCTCCAATCCAAACACCATCACCATTGGCTAATTAAGAAACCACCCTTTGGTAAATAAATCTCCATATAACACATCCCACATGTTCACAACAACAGGGKCAGCAAGTGAAGGTAGGAATTGTTTCYCACTCTTTTCTGTGCTCTCACAGACTCTTCCCAGAACAATGCCTGGGAAAGTTGTGCTTCTCTTTGTGGCTGGAGGGCTGCTGCCACACCTGGCAGTGGGGCTGGGCTGGTTGTAGGACTCAGTGATGCCAGAGGCCTTCTCCAGCCTAAGCGATTCAGTGGTTCTGCCCAAGTTTWGGCTTACAGGGTTGGAGGTGTCTTGAGCTTGAGTTCTCATGCTCCAGTTAAACCCCATCTGCACTGGAGAGGCAGCCAGGCTTCCTACAAGCACAGGAGTGCTCAGGTCACAAAGCCAGGGCTCAGCAGAAGGCASCAAACCAAGGCAGTCTCTGTGAGCCCAGTCCTACACAAAATTTCCTGGCTGTGGTCAAGCAAACACTTTCAGTAGGTGCTTGCCTCTGGGTGACTCTGAGAGGCTTTAGGAGGTCGAAGCACTTCCTTCCTGCTCAGGMAGTATGGCTTTCTCCAGGGTAACCCCTCAAAGAGTGTTTTGTCCCCTGTGCCTCTCCTGTACAGCTGCTCAGGGATGCCTTGTGTAGAGAGGCAACGTGGATGTGCCTGGRTGATGGCTCAGGTTTAGCTTTCGTAATTTTCAGATTCTGTGCTGCTTTACTGTGTAGTTCTGAGCTTCATACTAGGAGCTCTCTTCACAGAGCAGGGAGACAAAACAATTCCTGCTSTAGCTGGGCACCAAGGACAAATGATCCAAATCTCAGCCCAAGAGCACAAACACCGTGGGCTGGAGAGAGAAAAACAAGAAGGATGGGACTGCATGGGCTAAAGCTGGAATTGGACAATGAACTGCAATATGCAAMTGGAGCAGAACTGATCCAAGTGTGAGACCCTGTGASCKGTCATCCATTGTGTGACCATTTTGGGTTGTGGTGCCCAAGGTGGATCCATGGAGGCCTCTTAATAAATMCCTAWTTTATTCTGTACCTCTGTTCTATGTCAGCCTTCACAAGGCATCAGGTTTTGGTGACCCAGATGGGACCAAGGCATCTGGGAAACCCCTGGACCAGAGCCAGAGGAGCATCCAGCTCTTGCCCCCCATGCCTGGGTAGTGTGGCTCACCTGCCACCCAAAGAACCTGGATCACTGGGCACTAATGACTGTTGCTGCTGTGGGGCAGAGGCCCAGGAGATCCAGGGTTTTGTGGTTCATTGCTATTTTCAAGTTYCATTTCGAATGGGGAAAACTCTCAGAAGTTGCTGTATCATTTCTGGCACTCAGAGTCAGACTAGTAATAATAATGTATTTGTTCTATTTATATTTAACTTGTCTTTGAGAAAGAGAAATTATTTTAGATCTTTATTTATTTATATTTACATTTTGGGTCAGAAATCAATGACCACATTGCTGACTGTGGATATGCATTATGCAAAGCCACTGTATTTTTCAGTATTTTTTTTTCTCCTTCCTGACTGTTTCTGTTTGACTCATTGCACCTCCTGGTCTGCATCCAAAGAGCTATTTCCTAGCTGGAAGGATTGTGGGGATATTCATCATGGAACAAGGCTTGGGGGAGAAAAGGGTATCAACTTGAATAATTGAATATATTTCTTGAATCTTTTTACTTCCATTTCTTTACTGCCTGGTTTTCTTTCTTTGCTACTTGTTACATGGGAGCTTCTGGATTTGGTTATGCTTTTCCTCTCCATGCTCTTTTCAAAGTCCTTCCTGTTAAATCATTCTGCTTTGTTTTCCTTCATAAATACTCACTTAGCAGCACTATTGCTACATTCTGGTATTTCATGAGTAAATTGCTCATAATTCCTTTAGATCACATTTAAGGCACTTAACAAGAACAGTGGAATCATCTGCTCCCTTTCAGATTCCTTTCCTGTCAAGTACTGATTTCCATGGATAAGCTGAATGTATTTGTATTGACAGCAGAGTTTTTAGGATGAGGCACATAAAAACACATCCTTTACACAAACATACTCCTCACTATCTGTTAATCTACAGAGCAGGATCTGTGCCCCTGTTTGATTGCTTTTAAGAAACTGTGCCCTGACTCTTAAAAATAAAATAAGAATCAAAAGGAAAAACCCTAAAACAGAGCAAACACGTATAACAAGAAAGTAAACATGATGGAAACAGTGGGGGATTGCTATTTCTATGCTTTGCAAACTCAGTAAGCAAAAAAATAAATACAACTAAAGCTGTGGCCCAGAATAGTAATTTGGATCATTTTTTTGTTGGAATACTTTGTGGCAAACATGTCCCCTCAATCCACAGAGCAGGTTAGAACAACCCCCTAAACAGCAAGGCTAAACAAGAGCAATGCAAATTGAGTTAATATCAGACATGTTCAGCAAGCACAAATGTTAACATAAAAAAATGCCTCTTGCAGTCACAGCGAGGGTTTTCCTGATGGCTTTTGGCAAAGGATGCCACAACAGCTCTGAGCTGGACAGTTGGGCTGGGTAAAGGAAGGATTGAAGTCCTCATGAAGTAGAAAAATAATTCTGCTTGTGCAAAAGAAAAAAAATGAATTTGAAATACATGTTTGGAGAAGATCTGGCAGGTTCTACCTGTGTTGCATTACAAATGGCTGAGGCAGTACCAGCAGTATTCCCCTSTCCTGCCTTGTCCTGGCTGTACTGAGGGTTGTGTGTCCATGACAAATGCTCCTCTGAGCAGCCACTGCTGCCAGGGGGACACAGGGACTGCAGCTGCTGCCACCAAACTTCCTGCRTGCTGGAACTGCAGAGGCACAGGAGGGGATAGGCTGCCAGGTTTTGTTCCCTTACATGCTATGAACAATATGCCAGCAGCTGGAGTGAAGCTGATGTTGTTTTCTGGGTGAGACGTGGGTGTAAATGCTCCTAAGGGCAGAGCTGCACTTCCTCTGGCCATATTCCTTCTGCACAGCACTGAAGCCTGACAGCAGATCTTGAAGCACCTTCTCCCTTCACACATCTGCACTAGACACTGGTGTCCTACTGAAGGCTCTGAACATTTCATCAGAATACCCAGAATCCCTTTTAACTTCTTTATTAATTTTGCTAATGCCATTATCAGCTTCTCATCAATGATGAAGTGAAAAGCCRGCAGAAATGTGGCCTTTCAGCATGGTAAGGTGCAAAGAGAAGGGGAGTGCTTCCTGTCTGTACCATCCCAGAGCTGTCCCTCTCACTTGTGACATCCCTGCCAATAACAAAKCAAGGTCCCTGGCTCCCAGCAGGTAGCCTCTTTTCACTACACCTAAATTTAAAAATGTTAGAATCATTCTAGGTCCCTTTGTTAAAATCCCTTTGCCTAAGAGAGAACTTGCCCTCAGTGTTTTCAGGRATGTGGAGCAGAGGAGATTAATATTGTGTAGGTTCTCATATGATCAGAACAAACATCAGAAGGCCACTCATTATCTCTGCCCCTTGTGAAAATCCAGATGAACTCTCTGTCATTTCTGACAGTTGCATGTCCCAGTGCTAAAGATCTACTGACAGAAATGAAACTGCTTCAGTGAACTCCCTCAGTAGCTTGAACATTATTCTTGATGTCTAACCCAGCTCTTCCGTGCTGCAGCTTAATCCTCTGGCTGCTATATTGACCAGAGACATCAGTAATCACTGCTCTTGTCTGCAGCAGAATACTCTATTTGAAGACTGCTGTCATGTCCTCCCATCTCCCTTTCCCCTGGAATTTTCTTCTCTGGCTTGAACTCTGGGCCAGCCTCTCCCCTCTCTCCTCCCCTTTGCTTCAGTACTTAACACTTTTCTGTCTTCTCTTTTAATCTCTGCCTCATTAGTGTTTTCCCATCAGTATTTTTGAAGAAAGATGCTGATTTTTATGGAAAGATCTTTATGGAAGATGCTGAAACTAAATYTTTATCTTAAGACCCTGATGGAGTGGAAGGATAACAGAGTTTTGCAAAGTGCTTTGTTAACATGTCCTACTATACATATAATGCTTGGTTTTGCCTAATTATTTTATTGGTGACTTAAATCCTATTAAAGGTGATCTTCATCCAGGTCCTTTCCTGCACCTTATTATTTTCTCCACCCTGTTCTTGGGGGACAAAACTTGTGAGCATCTTGCCRTGCTGGAGAGTTGACTTCAAGTGCAAATCTAACTGCCACTGCAGCTAATGTCCAAACACTTACTAAATAAGTAGAAATCAATTGACTGCAAAATTGAATAGGTCACACAGCAGAAACACCTTAATCCCTGTATAATTTGCAATCTAATTGAAATTAAGTAAATGAAAACAATGCAGATGAGGTAAGCACAGAGTAACTACGTGTCTTGACTCTGCTATTAGTAAATCTGTATCACAGCTCCTGCTTTCTTCTGGGTTTTTTCCAAGACAGCTAAATTGCAATTTTCAATTATCTGACCTTTCAGGAAAAAAATAAGCATGGGGAGCTGAATAGGCAGCTCACCATCAAGCTTTTATTTCTTTTKCTTTCAATTCCTATGTGGATGAKGGGTCTACTTAACAGACTGAAATCAATCATCTTTCCAAGTAGATTCCCATGATTTGAATGCTCAGGTCAGCCCAGTAGAGCAGTGATGATTACAAACCAGCACGGGTGGCTTTTCACCAGACACAAGCAGGGTTCAGATGCTTAAATCCAAAATTAAAATTTCAGGTTAATTTTTACTTTAATATTTGTCTATTGCTGGCAGCCTTCAGCTTTGACATAGAGATTCTTAAGCTGCTCTGCTTTCTCCACATGTCCTGGCCTGAGCAGCTGTAATCCTGAGCCTAACTGGGACCCTAAAGCTGGGGAAAGCATTGTGCCAGTCCCCAGAAGGTTCTGTTGAGCAGGCAGCCTTTTGGACTGTGACTGTGGGATCATTATCAAACCCCTCTCCAGTATGGTTTATGTGCTTCATTTTTAAAGCACCACTCTCACAGCTGTGGAGCTTAACAGTTCTGATATGTCATTTATTTCTGTGCTTAGCTGGGAGGATTTATCTCCTGCACAGTTTGATAGCAGTGGCTTGGCATTCTGGGTGGGCAGGAGAGCCTGCTTTGTGCTCTGCAAAACCTGGGGGGAGGCACTCTGAGCTCAGTTCCATTTGCTCTGTCCAGCCTGTTGTGACTCCACTTTTGTCCACACCCACCTCATTTGGCTTAAAACATCTCAGGTCTCATTTAAGGTACATTCAGTTGACAGATGAGAGTGTTATTCCAGGGATTTTATGTGTGTTTGGCCAAAGAATATAAGTTTTCCCACGAAGCACACCAGGGATAATCAAATATGGGACATGTTCTCTATATGGGCCRTTAAATCCAAGAGGATTTTTCAGCCTGGAAAAGGGATGACTTTAGGGGGTATAGCAGAGAGCTGCTCAGTTGTGAGTGGCATGTAGAAAGGGAATTTGGAGTGTTTATTTTCTGTCCTTTCTGTACAGARCTCAATGAAACCAGTTGGAGTGGGCTGGGGATGAGGAGGGGGGACATCACAAAAAAAGCCATACAAAATAACCCCTCCCAACAGTAAAAAAAACCTCAAACTCAACAAATAAATTCAACAAACCAAGAAATAAGCCCTCATCTTCAAAGGCACATGATTAAGGCTCTGCTTAATTCTTCCCAAAATAAATATTTTTTATTTGAGCTGCAAAACACTTCCTAAATTCCTAAGACCTTTTATTTTTTTATTCTGTTTTCTTGGTGTATTAGCTTATCATTTCCCATGTTCTGTTTCTGGCATCATTTTAATTTCRCTTCTCTATTTGTCTCTAAAGTACCCCAAACAATTATTCTTAAACTTGACCTTTTCTTTGCCTAATGACACTTTTCAGATTTAAACTGCTTGTGCTGATTTCCCATATTGTTTATTCTGGACTTCGTGGGCAATGCCTTCCCCTCAGAAACCCCAACAAGCCCCTGTGTTTTCACTTCTAATCCACCCACTGTGATTTATTCCACAAGAGGCTCGAAACCAAAATTCTCAGTCAATAAACAAAATACCAGGGTGGCAGCTTGATGGACCAACTAGAGAAAACTTAATTTTTAGAAATGTGCTTTTGTTTCCAGTAGACATTGTGTGCAGCAGTCATTAAGTGGAGTGCACATGGCTGCAATCAGATGATGAGGAATGGGAATGCACASCAACATCTGGGCATGGCTTTGGCAACCTGTAGATTTATTAGCTGATTAGAAATAAAAGATGAAGACAGCTGCCTGTTGGTTCATTGAAAGCTGTTCAAATGCTAATATAATAGAACTATTCTTTCTAAGAAATTTGATTAAATGTAATATTATGCTTCTACAGCCTCACTTTTCTGTCTGCAGTCTCCCTGGAAAGAATAATCTGTTGTAATAATATCAATCTTGGTAGATAATGCCATCAAACTTTTAACCAATGGAACATTTCACTTAATAAAGGGAGGCCATTATGTGCATTTTAAATATTTATTTTTTTCTGTTTCCATTGATTTGTACTTAAATTGAGATGTGTTGAAACAAAATCATTATCTTCCTGCTTTCCAGTACTCTGTAAGTGTGAAACTGAAGCAATCAGATTGTTATCTGTTACTTGCTTACTTGGTAGCCATAAAACTCTCCTTCTGCAAGGACCACCTTCTTTTGCCAACATTAAATTCCTCAGGTCAGCATTCATTGCTCCCAAGGATTTTATGCTTGTACCATTTGTACTATTTTGTCAGTGCAGATTATACTTGTACAAACCTGATTTTATCWGGACTTTTTTGATTGCAAAATAATACTGTACTGTGAGGAGATAGATATTGCAGGATTCCCTGTAATTACATTTATTGAGTTTATTGCAATTGATTTGCAGACAAATAGTCATGGGATGATCTAGTATGTCCTCTAATAGAATGTCACTCCTTCCTAAGCCTCTGTTTATCTTGGGGGCTGGTGCAAGGGCATGGCTGGGAGGGACAGAATTGAATCTTGATGGGAAAACTTTCTACATGCATATAGAATGTTATAAAATGCATAATCAAGTGTGAAAGTGACCTTCATGACACTTTTTTCTGCCTCATCTTATGTCCAACTTGTGTGTCTTAGAGACTGTATCTTCTCATATTTTCCACTGTGGCCCAAATTTAGTGTTTTATTTAAATTCCTGGTAGTTRTTCATTTAGTGATTATCTGAGTGAATGGAGAAAATAAATTGCAAAAAAATAATGACCTGTGCAGTAGCTTTTTTTGTTGGTTTTAGTACTGATGTAAGACAAATTCAGGTTTTAGTAGTGATGTAAGACAAATTCAACAAAATCCAGGTATTTGCTTTGTACAAGGAGAGAGACAGTCATGCTGCAATAGAAARTGTTTGTAGCAGCACCATAGTGAGTATAATTGGAAAAGCTCTTATCAGAAGTGAGCTGTATGTCTGGTATTATTTTAAATCTTATCAGTCTGTTTGTTTCAATAGATTTTTGAGGCTTGAAAATTTAACTGTAGGTAATTTTTAAAACTGCCTTTAAATGTCTTGCSTTTTAGTCACATTGAAATTTCCATTGTTCTGGTAATTTAGGTCAAAGTAAATAAAAGTTCCMAACTAGCTTTAACTGTGCTATTAATTTTTATACCTATCAATAGTCCAGATGCACAGATCATTATCACTCAGCAACATCAGCAGGAGCAGGATCAAAAGGCAAGGCAGCATTTAACTAAGAAAATATCCCCACATTGCACATATGAAAGAGAGCCGAGGAGTTCTGCCAGCAATTAAAGTCCCAGTGAGGGTCCTGCTGTTGTGACTCTGCAGCCAAGACTTTGCTGAGCCTGACCTGTGCACTGCATGGAGCTTTAAACTGCATRAAGATGAATATAATGAAATAACTCTCCCAGGATTGCCTGTAGATAAGTTGGCTTTTCTTCTGAGATAAGATGTAATAAGTGCACGGTGTTTTCRTGGGAAGCTGCTGGTGCCTGAGGAGAGCAGCACAGAATGCACTCACAAAAGCATTTTGCACAGCCCAGGGCTTGGGAGCTTGTGGGGAAGGATGTGTTTGTCTTGGGAAGCTCTTTGGCACATTTGAGGTGTCCACTCAGAGTGAACAAAACTGTTTGTGTGTTTAAGTGAATTGTTTGTTCCCCTGAATACTGGGCAGGAGAGGAGGAGGAGAATGGCAAACTGGTAGCACAGGGYGGGTGATGGTTGTGCCCATTACCTGGATTCTCAAGAGCTTTTATATCTATACTTTAATTATATAACAAGTAGGAGGGGCTTTTCTGCATCACTCTTGTGTTCTTGCCCTCCCTAGGGAGTGTGGTTAACATACCTACTTTTCTACTCAAAAAAACCCCAACCAACCTTTTCCTCTTTATAATAATTTGAAGGACTGTTTTTATTTGCTCTCCTAGTTTCCTTTTTGCAGTGCATACTGGATTATTCATGTTGGCTCAACATTTGACTCTAAAGTATTTATTGTTGATCTGAGTTTTCAGTGTGGATTGTGTAGAGAAAAGAGTTTAATTTTTAAAGAGATTTGTCACTCGCAGTGCCATGTTCAGCAGAGAGGCTGCCCTTGTCTTGGTGATTTTTGTGCTCACCAATATTTTATAAACACACTGACTGCTTCTTACTGGGTTTAATGGCTGCCAAAGTAGAGATTCAAATGTCACCAAAACAGCAAGAGAATTAAACTCCATTGGTGGGTTGTCTCAGGACGGGACAGATGACAGCAGAAAGTCTGGCTGGCCTGTCCCCAGCAGGGCTGAGACACCCTGCCAGGGACCAAGGCCTTGAGAAGAGAGAGGGCAGTGGCTGGGGGGAGCAGGAAAKGCTGTTGGAAGCAGGTTTTAGTACTCCCTACCCCACTTTTATACCTTCCTCACAGGCCCAGGTGATGCAGGTCTCTGGTGAAGTGGCCATGGCATGATTGAGTCATGCCTTTAATGTGTCACACAGGTTACGGTTCAAAAAAGCTGTTCTAGGAGACCTCTACAAATTCAGAGCAAGCACAACGTGGCATCCACTAGCTGGATATATCACAATGCACAAGAATTACTGTAATTATTCAAAATTACAGTCTCAACCAAAAACATGTCTTTTAGAGTAGAAATTATCCTGAAAGAATAAGTTGTGATGTCCTACATTTCAGGTGGGGAGAGAGAGCCAAGAGTAGAGAGAATAATTCCCAGCAGATGGTGCAGGTGTTGATGGAGTTAATGCGTAAAGAAAAAAAAAATGTTATGTGGAGTTGATGAAAATACCTCAGTATGGCCCCTGCTGCCATCAGCAT
>JACDOX010000283.1:57798-115032 GCA_014549065.1 Cardinalis cardinalis
AGCCATTCCCTGGCTCCTGTCCCTCCACACCCTAAGAAGGCCCTCTCCAGCTTTTTGTAGGTAGGAATAGCATAAAATCAATTATCCTCCAGAATAGCTTATCTTCAGCCAAGTAATGTGATTTATTAAACRCAATATGTAACTCTAAGAATTTGTCTCATCCAAATGGGAAAACATTCAAACATTCAAATTTTAATAGAATCACAAGCAAAATGTTGATATATCCTGTTAGGGCCAAAGCAGAGGAAGGAGAAGGCCAGGTGTTTGATGCAGCATCTGGAGTCATAAACCAGAGTGGAGGATAAGAGAGCTTGGTTCAGATGAATCATGTTATTRCTTTCAAGTTTTTTATCTCACCTTGTTTCCTAAATCATCCATTTCAAATGGGTTAAAGAAATGTAAAATTGTAAGTCCAGGAAGATGACAGCTTGAAGGAGATAAAAAATAATTAAAATGAAGATCTGTATGATTTTAATAAACATGAAGGTTTTTCTTAAATAAAATAGCAGGTTYTCGTTTCCTGCTGCTGCACTTGGGCTGTGTAGTTCTTGTGCAYTTGTAGCACTTAGAAGAGCTGTACAGTCAATGTTTCCTTGTCTCTGGTGTAGGCATCAGCTTCCTCTCAAGTAATTGAGGATGTAACAGCAGGTGTTACCTTTGCTTTATCTGCATTKAAATCTGCTGCTTTTAGTTCTCTTCCTTAGTACACAAAGGGCTGGAGTTTTTGATTTCCAGCACTAAAAGCCAAGAATGCTTCTCCTAACTGCTCCACGATGACATTTTACTATATCATTTACTATTTACATTTTCCTGTGTGGTTCTAGTGGAGATTTGCTGTTAGTGTGTACAGTGCTCTCTCAGAGATTTACTGAGATCTGCTTTGAAAACCAGAGATCTCAAATCTGCTGTAGGATTTGGACTRTTTTAGCCTGGATCATTCACACTGTGTGTGTTCCCTGCTCTCTGTTTCTGCAGTGACAGCACCTCCCTTCCCCCTGTGTTGAGTTTGCTGGGTCCCCAGGACGAAGGGAAGAATTGATGAATCTGACTCCATGTTCTTAAAAGGCTAATTTATATATTCTATTCTATTCTATTCTATTCTATTCTATTCTATTCTATTCTATTCTATTCTATTATATTGTGGTATAATATATATATTATATTGTAATATAGAATAGAATAATTCATTAGGCTATACTAAATTATACTAAAGAATAGAGAAAGGATACAGATAGAAGGCTTAACAAGAATGATAATGAAAACCTGTGACTCTCTCCAGAGCCCTGACACAGCTGGACTGTGATTGGTCAATAAGTTAAAACAATTCACATGAAACCAATCAAACAATGACCAGTTGGYAAACAATGTCCAGACCACATTCCAAAKCAGAAAAACACAGGAGAAGCAATCAGATAATTATTGTTTTCATTTTTCTCTGAGGCTTMTCAGCTTCCCAGGAGAAGATMATGGGCAAGGGGATTTTTCCAGAAAATATSACAGTGTCACCCCTGAGTCAGTGACATCCAGTCAGGCCATGGCCACAATTTATTCCTCTCTCAGATTCATCCCTGCAGTGCAGCCATAGATCTGSAGCTGCTCTGTGAGCACAGCAGAGCCCTGCATCTCCACCTCCCACAGCCTGAGCAGAAGCACAGCAGCACAGGCACTTCATCAARGCCACCAAAACCAGKGTTTTACCGAATTTATTTTGTGAARGCAGGGTTTTTCCAGCTGGATGACAGCTGGGAAACATCACTAGGGATAAGGTCTATCCTTTTTTCCCACTGTCAGCTGGCAAAGATGGGATAGAGCTGTAGCTGCTGAGGGTACCAGGTTCATGGTGATGAAGAGAAGAGCAGCAGGACGTCCTTAGAGCTTTGTGACCTCACTCCTGCGCTTATTCTCAGTGTCCTTTGGTTTCCCATGAAGTTTCCTCAGAAGTCCTTCTCTGAGGTGAGGCAGAGGCTGTCTGCAGAGACAAACTGAGCACTGCCAGGCAGTGTCACTTTTCTCCAAAGCTGTGGAGCTGCTCCATGTCGCCGTGTGGCAGAGCCAGCAGCACAGTGTGGGGTGGCACAGGGGCTGTGCAGCAGAGTCCTCTCACTGCATTCCAGTGTTTAGAGTCCAGCTGTCTGAAGACTGAGCTTTGAAATTCTCTGTCTGCAAATGCTGGAGTGTTAAATGTTCTGGTTCTGCACATCCTTATTCACACAAATGCCCAGCACCTGCAATCTCTGCATGCCTCACCTCAGCAGCACACCAGAATTAGCAAGACATCTGTCTATTTTATTTCAATACAACTTTTATTTCAAATTAAACTCAAATATCTGGAGTGAGTTTTAGAAACACTTGGGATTTTTTCCYATAAATTTTGACGGGTAAATCCACCTCCTGTAGCTCTAAAAGTGGTGTCAAATATTTAGATCTAACAAAAAAAGAAACAAGAATGTTGCTCCTTAAGTAGGATTTGTCTCAGGGAATTACTAAGCACTGATCCAAACCCCCAAACAGGAGGTCACCTGTCTCTTTTATGCTTTCCCACWAGGCAAATGGTAGAAGATAAAATGGGAATTTGACAATAAATCTCTTTTATCTGCTGATAGAAGAATTTGTAGGTAGGCAAAAAGGCACACTGTAAATAGCATCTTGCATAGATTTGTGTCAGAGAGGATACAAGGCGTGTGCATATTAATTTGAATTTGGAAAGTGTCTTGGCTTTAAATGAAATAAGGAAAATTTGYCTTTTTTATRTTGTAGGAATAGTTTTGGTGTGTCCTGGCCATATCAGGTGTCATATCAGGAGATAAAGCAAACCTTACATAATGCACTGAAAGGGCAGAAATATTAATATTGTGATATTTTGTACTTAGCTCTTAAGCACATTACCATWAGTCTGAGATGGTTAAGTTAAATAACTCTGAATAAGAAAGCTCAAAAAAAAAGAAATATACAGGAGGTCTCTGAAATGTGTGTTCTGTCAGAGCACGAATGCTGGCAGGAATGGAAGTCAGAATGATATTACAGCTCTTTTTTATTTGATGCCTTTACAAGACAATGTGGTAAATATGAAGGTTCTTGTTGACTTTTTGTRGTTCATTATTTCCAAGACTGGGAGGGTTAAATGAAAAGATGGGACCTGTATGACATTAGAGAGAGAGTAGAAGAGGACATGGCAACTAGCAGATGAAAAATAAGGGCAAAATTGGTGCAATATTTTCTCTTTCTACTGATTGGAGTAATGAACTTCATAATTCGGTATTAGCTCTTGCTAAACCAGGAATGTTTTGCACATTTCTGTGCCCAGTTTTGGTGTGCAGAGATGCAAAGGTCATTTCAAGGCACTCACATTGCCTGTCTCGTTACCCCCTTTGCTTGTGCAAATACAGAAGTGGTTCACTTACTCCTGCTTCCTTTTTGTCTAAATTTATGTCTTGATCATAGGTCTGTCTGAAGGACAAAATTTCCCTCTTAGATGTGCACACAGGAGCTTAGCTCTAATAAGCAGCTCTCACTTTGAGAGGATCCCCTGGTGAGATCAATGGGAGTGGAGCGTGCAGGGCAAGAGGAGTTACCAGGGGTGAGCTTTGCTCTGTGCATTTCAGAGGACATCTCTGGCCTGRGGATGAATTATTTATTTATGTATTTATTTATTTTGAAGTCTAAGCCCTACCTTTGCATGCTGCTTCTAGATGTGCTGCTAGTGCTCAGTGTAAGGTTATTTCTTTTATCCTTCTGATGTGAAAGAAGTAATGCCATGCAGGGAGGGATAGCTTAAATGGTAGSAAAAAATGTATAGAATCATGGAAAGGTTTGGATTGGAAGGGGCTATAAAGATATTTTCATTCTATCCCTGCCATGGCAGGGACACCTTAACTGTCCCAGGCTGCTCCAGCCCCAGTGTCCAGCCTGGCCTTGGGCACTGCCAGGGATCCAGGGGCAGCCCCAGCTGCTCTGGGCACCCTGTGCCAGGGCTGCCCACCCTCAAAGGGAACAATTCCTCATTGCCAAGATCCCACCCAGCCCTGCCCTCTGGCACTGGAGCCATTCCCTGGCTCCTGTCCCTCCAGCCCTTGTCCATTGTCTCTCTCTGTGGGGGGATAGAATGTAAGAAAATCAAGATTGCAGAAGGCAGTCTCACCCCTGAGGAGCTGCAGCTGTACCAATCACCAAAGATTAGGAACAGCCCTGCCCTTAACAGGCCACAGCTGTGTCCAATAAAGATGAGTGCTATAAAAGAGTGGGTTAGMTGGRTGAGRRGAGRGMTGGAGTTTGTTGGCTGTGCTGTGAGGRRATGCYCATGAGAAATCACCAAGAAGGTATGGAAGATTTGAATAAGATGGCAACACCTCTCTCTTTCCTGCAGCTCCTTCAGGCCCTGCAAGGCCACCCTGAGCTCAGCCAAAGCTTCTCCTGTGCAGGTGAACAATGCCAGCTGTGCCAGCCTTTCCTCCCAGCAGAGCTGCTCCATCYCTCTGCYCATCCTGGAGCCTCCTCTGGGCTCTCTGAGCAGCTCCAGGTSCCTCYTGTGCTGGCCCAGGCTGGGGCAGCTCTGCAGGTGGGGTCTCAATAGAATTGCAAAGTCTCTTTTAACCAGATATTGAGGAATTTTGAACTCCTCTCCTTGAAATCCTTTTGAGATCACAGARGACAGTGGTTTTGTATTCATTATTAGTACAAAAACATCGCTGCAAACCCTATTATCTACAGTAGTTTTGTATATGTTTGGAACTTAATGGAATCTATATGGATTTATTGTTTATGGGGCTACAGGTGCTATTATCTGCCTATATGAGATGCTGTAAATTGCTTAATTAGCTGACAGGTGCTAATTACCAAGAAGACTCTCTTGCTTGCTGCACTAAAGCTGTGCTGGTATAACTTGCTGTACAGTTGGATTAGTGGGAATTCTGTGCAAACAACATGAATGGGACTGAAGAAAGAAGACTTTTGAGTAGCCCAGACATCATTAATCTTACTAATTAGTAATTGATGTCAAGTATACCTTAAAAAATATATTAAAATGTGCTTTCTTGGGAACTCTGTTTAGTACTGGACAAATGCTTCAACTAAATTTTGCTTCATTTTTTTTTCCTCTTCTCTTTATATTATTTTGTTCTTCCAATCTAAATATTTTAACTTTCTTTCTCAAGGCTGTATGAGGTCCACAGGAGGAAGTCTATAGCTTTCATCTTGATTTATGGAGCCGATGATAAAAGTTTAGTCTCACAGCTTGTCGCCCATTTCTCTGCTAGATTGCTGCCTACAGCATATGTTCAAAGACAGGTTGCCCATAGTTGAATGTAGCTTTATTTCAGTAAACATAGCCTACAGTGGAAACATATTGAATTTAGGCTAAACTTCCAGAGGGATTGGAAGGCAAACACCGTGTGTGGTGTTGGGCTGCAGTTAAGGCTGTTCTAACRTGGAGGGGCAGAGGGGTGGGATGGGATTCACCCTGCTCTGGGGGGCTGCAGAGCCACAGCCTGGGGCTCAGGGGGTGCAGAAACAAGATATTGTTATGGGGCTGYTATGAATGCATCTTCTTGTGAATCACTTTTCTGTGTCTCAGGAGTCTGTCTCCCTCTCAGATACCACAAAGAATTATTTCTGTGCAAGGTTTTTGTGCTGGAGAGAGGAGAAACAATATGAAACTGCAGTTGAGTAAGGGGAAGAGTTATTCATCCSCAGGTGAGGAGGAAGACTGCTCCTTCATGCTTCCTCAGAAAGGCAGGAACCATTATAATGGAGGAACCACTTCAAAATACCCTTCACCTTTTAGAAAGGCTAATCTTAGGAATGGGGGGTCAAACCAAGTTCACTCCCTGGAGAGCTGAGAGTGTATCTCTAGAGTGGATATATAGTTATATAGATTTTTAAATACGTTTATATATTAAACCCCCATTTTTATATGCGTACACTTATATCTACACACTTTTTAATACATGGACTATGCATGATGGCATGTTAATAAACAGCAAAGGAACTCATGRCTTGTATTGACCTGTCTTCAACATTAATTAGTTTAATATTAATTTAACAATAAAATCCATACAGTTAAAYGTTGGTGATTGCTTACTGTAGGAGTGTGCTCTCAGTTCTCTTTGTTTACCCAGAGTAGATGTGTGCTTAWTTTTCCCTTGGAACAAGAATTCACYGTTACTAAAATACAGCATCACCTCACCAAAGACATGTTTAACAAACCAATATAAGTGCTTTAGGATCACTCTTTCCTGATATTCTCTGACTTTTTTTTTCTGGAATTACTGCAGTAAGGCTCTGCCACAGCAGGAAGGTGATTCTTTGTGCAGGCCTGTCCRTGGGCTGGAGCCTACTCCTCTCAAAACTATTGCACTGCAGAGATCCAAATTTACAGGATTCTTTCAGTGTTAAATATTGACAATGAAGGGACAATTGTTGGGGCTTTTTTCTGCTGCTGAGGCCGAGCTGCACAAAGTCCATACAAAGGTGTTTCTGTCATTAGTGATGAAAGCATTGACCACTGACTGAACAGACAGACAGCAACACAGATTTGCACCAAAAGAGAGGGAAGATTCAGCTTAAATGCATCAGATTGAAGGGATRTTTTTGTTTCTCAAGCTAGCTGGGGCAGAATGAAGTGCAGGATATTCCCAGCAGTCCATGGAATGGTGGAGCATGGAGTTCCTCATCCATAACCTGCCTGTCGCACACCCCTGGCCGAGACCAGCTTGGCTGCTCTGGGAAACTTCAGATTAATGGATCCCTTCTGCTGTCAGACTCGCTGGAGTGGCAGATTAAGATTCTATTTTTGGTGCCTAATTTCTAAATTAGCAGTTTCCATCAGCCCCTGTTTACTGCTGTCACCAGGAGCATGCTGGGCTGAGTAATTAGAGAGAGCTGGGGCTGTGCCCTTGCTCTTGCTCAATGAGATGGGGCACCTCTTCCCCCTGAATGTACTGATGAGAGTTTTTTGGGGTGTATTTAGTTGGCACATTCTTTAATAGGTGAGGCACTGGGAGGTTTTTTCCTGTTTCTGACTAGTAATTGCTCCAAATGAAAAGATTTTTTTTCATCAGTTGAATAATTTTGTTTTCCTGAGTCTTTTGTGCCTTTCAAGTTGCTGTTAAATGAGTAGGCTTGCTTCAGATATTGTAGTTTAAATACAGTTTTACTTACTAAAAAAGTAGAAAAAAATAGCTGCCTCAGTCCATATGAAAAAATATTTCCATCCTCATAAGATTAAAATATATCTGTGACTGGAGGTTCAAGAACAGTAGTGAAATTCCAGGAAAAGTTTTGCATCRAAGTGGAGTGAATAATGTAAATTTGCTCCCTGAAATTATGTCCACTGTAGATATWCACTCTCAGCTCTCCAGGGAGTGAACTTGGTTTGACTCCACATTCCTAAAATTAGCCTTTTTAAAACCTGGSATTCTGTGGATAATTTGAAAACAACACTCCAAAATTTTCTTCTTAGGTCTCACAGGATGTGAAGGTTTTTAGGAAAAGTCTCATGTCACCCAGGAAGTGACCATCATGGGGAAGAAAAGGTGAAAATGRGCCTCCAAACCTTACAAATGGTTACCTTTTGCCAGTGAGGAGGGGCTCCTGAGAAGAAATTGTTTGTAGAAAGGAGAATATGCTGGATATGGAGGCAGAAGTCATGACTGGCCAAGCTCAGAAGGCTTTTATTTCCTTTTTTGTGTAGCAACTTAATGAAAAGGAGTACTTAACACTCCAGCACATAGCCAGGATTTACAGCTTGTCCATGGTTAGTGGTAACTTATTTTCAGGTTTAGAATAGAAAGCACTAAAAAGGATCAGGTGCCAGCACTCAGTGGTTTTGGTGTGTCTCCTGGTTGTGCTAATTAATCCCAGTTAACCCAAAGCAGATCAGGTGCCACTCGATACAAGGCTGAATCAGAGAGGTTTTGGGGAGGTTGTGGATATCTCCTGGAGATGCTGGGGTTAGTGAGGGTTTAGGAATGCCATATAATTATATGAATTTAAAAACATTTAAATTTATCTTCCTAGAGGAATCTTAATATCAAGGTACTCATTTGATTTACATTTTACCTATTATACCTCTGCCTGGGCCATGAAGGAGCAGTTCTGTTTCTTAAATATGTATGTAAAGTAGTCAAGCCTTTTAACAACCCTCTATATGTTCAAATATTAATTACATGTGAAAGTATTATCTCAGATGAGACAGAATTATTTTTAACTTCAACACATTTTATTTGTTATTCTGCTTTTTATGCTTACCAGGAAGGGCATTCAGTATTGGAAGGTGACTTTGTTCAGACTGCAGGTTTTTAAAGAAGGGTCTTCCCATCTTGTAAAGGATTTGTGCTCAGTACTTTGGATTTCTTTAGAGATGTTTGCTGAGCTGCTCAGGAAGTCTTTGATTTCCTGACACTTCACGTTACTGCAACGTGTTTGCCAAAAATATTCTTTACCAGAGAGGTTGCAAAGCTTTTTTCTGTTTGCCTCTTGAGGCTGTGCGGCACAGAGATGCCTACAGAGAGAAAATGGACTAAAGGAATTGGTGTAAATGTAATCACTCTGTTACCTGGTACAACAGCTTCAAAACGTTGTTCACCAAGCAGTGCAAGGGCAGTGGTTCATTCTGAGTTAAATGGTAAACATTAAAACATGGATTAATACATGAAGAATCTGTACTATGGAGCTCCTTCTCCTCAGCTGTTTCAGGCCCTCCTGAGAAGGTGAATTGTTTCCTGTTGGGGTGACTCCCTGAGCCCTGTGTAGGGAAGTCATGCCAGTGTGTGTTTGGCAGTGTCTGGGGGACCCTTCCAACCCCAGCAGTGCGTTTTTATCTCCAGCTATATCTGCAAGTAGTATTTCAGTCCTGGAAATGCTGACASATCCAGGTTGTATTTTCCTTTCCTCTGGTACAAACTTACCTGTAACTTCCAGAATTATGGGCACAGAAGAGCACCAGAATAAATCATAGTGATTTCATTCCACTCTTATAAATTGTTGCCTAAATTGTCAACACCTCTTCACTATTAGTGTTAAGTAAACTGGCTTTTATAAAATATGAGCCACTCAATCATTTATCTTAAGCCCCAATCTATCTCCTTGTTGTTTTTAAAGGCAAGCTATAACAGTAAGTGAAAGCAGGAATTGCTTCCCTGAGGAAATTTTACTATGATCAAAGCAACATGGTTGTTTAGGAGTGAAAGCAATGCCTGGCTTAATGAAATCTAGAAGAAATTAGATAAATAGATGAAATGGAGGATTCCAAACAAATTGCAAAGTAGATCTGGAGAGGGGAATGCAAGTTACTGAGCCTTCAGGTTGAATGTGAAGGGGACCATAGTGTGAGTAAATGAACTTTTAAAATAAAACATATTTTGTTGAAAAAGAGGGAGGCAACTGTAGATGTGGCTTTGGGATAGCTGGGCACTTGATTATGTAAAATTGCTTGATATGGGTGAAGTGTGATGAGAGAAGAAACTAAATAAAATGAGGAGTAGCAGAGTTATGTAGAGCCTCAAAGGTGGGAGCAGGAAGATTAAAATTCAATTTAAAATCTAACTTTTCACAGAAAATTATTTTTCTTTCCATCTGTATTTCTTAATAARTGGAAGATTTCTATGCAAGCAATAGAGCCTGGTTCAAAAGTCATTCTCCCATCTTCAGAYCTGGAATAGGAATAAAAATGAAATAGGTCAGACTGAAGTGTCTGCTAGTTCCAAATACAACTTGAACTTAAAATTACTCCAGTTCTAGTTTAGAAGCCATGGGTCTCAAGGGACTTGCTGTTGATCAGTCTAAGAGCCTTTATACTTGCTATAATATCTCATTTCTGAGGGGCCTGGTTTTTATGTTCTGCTCACAGTCTCAGCATTATTGCCAGATTTGGGGCTGGGAAATCATCTTCCCAGATGAGATTGATGGGTTAATGGACCATTGTAAGGGTTGTTTAAGGATAATTGCACTCTTTGATTTGTGCAAGACTTGTCAGTAAAAATGTTTCAATATATAGGGATGAGTTTCCTTGATTATCACACAGTCTGTGAGGACAAAAATCAGTGCTTTCATTTTTGGATGTCTAATTATTTTCTTTGCTCCTCTTCTTTAGGAAGTCTTGCTTGCCATGTGGAGAGCCAGAGAAAGGTAAGAAAGATATTTTCTTAATTCTTGTCTATGTAACCATATGTGTGTGTGGGAGAAACACAGCTCTGCTCACAATGCTCCTTGCAAGGAGCTTGCAAACAATATGTCACTAATCAGAACCTCTTGCAGGTAAGCACTGGGCTATTCCAGGGTGTGCCACTAATGCAGATGTAGCTGAATAATTGCCAAATTGCTCTGCACATGTTCAGCCAAGGCCAGGAACACTCATGGGCTTGCCTGTTTTATATAACCTTCAATTTTATTTTAGACTCTATCCCACAATCCTGGGTGGGAAACCAGTCTGGTTTGAAAGCACTTCAAGTACTGCAGTAAGATTTTTTGACAGGAAAAAAAAATCAAGTCTTAGGTTGGCTTAAAAGTCTCCCTTTGTTTTCCTCTGTCTTCCTCAGAGGAAGATGAGAACAGGTTTTCAGATCTGACCCTGTCATCTGTATAACTCTCACTCTCTTTCTGCCTGGTGTGATGGCCAGTAAAACAGGCACACTGGGGAAATTATGTGTTCATCCTTTCAGCCTAAATTGTTTAATCCTCGTGTGATGGTACCAAGAAAAACACTGTCTGATTATTTTTTTTTAGATCTCCATCTCTGCCTGAATCCATCTGTTGTATTTTCTCCTCAGACAGATGTCCAAATTAATACCAGAGAAGCAACTATAATAGAGTTAGGGTCAAATGCCATTTATGCTCTGTAGTAGCTGTGTCATAATATATAGCAAAGTATMTTTTATAAAATTACATCATTTTTCTGCTACATTACTGTCTTGACATGTTCTAAACATCTACATTTAGGGCCACAATTCATAGAGCACTTCATTAGGAAGCCATTTGAAAGTTGGAGAGCCTCCTAATTTAAATCAATTCCAAGGAAAGCTCTCAGTGGCATTTTCAGTGTCCATCTGCAACTTTGCATTCTGTGAGAGGAAGAGGATTTCTGTTTTACTCAATCCAGCTACTCCTCAGACTTAATCTGGTCCTCAAAATTCACTGAGTAAAGCTGGGACTTAGGAAGAGATAATTCTGTGAAGCACAGACAGGAAAGCTGCAGTGTGGATTTGTGCAGTTAAAGGAGATAATTACTGATAAACTGCTTTGTGGTGTCAATTAGAAATAGAAAAATATTTACACCTTGTGAATGTAAACTGTTAAATATTGTGTTATAAYCTTAGGTACCCTGCCTCTGCAACCCAGTGGTTCTGCCAGCGCAGTGTGTTTATTTTATTTTTGTGATGATATTTTGGTTTGGTTGGAGCAGGTTGGTAAACAACTGAGCTGTGATAATTATTTCAGTAGTTTGTTTGGTTTTATTTCCTCTTTGGGATAGGCTGTGTAACAGTGTTTGTACTGCCTGTTCCTCAGGCAAATGTYTTGGAATTGGAGAGAATATCTTCTACACAACTTTCAATTAAGTTTTTGTATATTTAACTCCTCACATTTCTATCTTTTTCTTTCTCTACAGCTTCTTCTTTTTACTCCATGTTTTTGTTAAAATAAATTTACAACTGTGCTTGGTTATTAAGAGAATGGTTATGCCATTTAAAATGCATCATTTCGAGCAGATTTCTGTTCTCAGAAGCCTGAACACCTTTCTCAGCCCCCTCCTGTCCCAACTGTGTGCTGTACCTTCAGGAAGGTACCATGCAGTCATGTTGAATTCTGCATGGGGATTTACAGTCTGAGAGGTCACCTCAGCCAGTGCTGTCTGAGGGGAGAGTCACTTCATTCAAAATGTGTGGTTTCTGCTTTTGGCTAATTCTGGGAATGCTGGGAAATGTTTTCACTCAAACAGGGAACTTGACCTAAAAGGAATAAAAACAAATACCCAGTTTAATCAATGGCTCTTTGTTGAGATGGACTCAGCTCTGCCACAGTTGATGCAGGGGCCAGTGAAWTTGGTCCCATTTTGTGTTTTATTGAGGGAGCAAATGCAAACCAAGGCTTTTCTGGACCAATTCTTGCTGTTGCCATTTCTCTAAGAGCAGTTTGGAACTGGTTAAAGGAAAACAGGTTATATTCTATTCTTGCTTGTTCTACTTTTAATAATTGTTACTCCAAATTTGAGCACATTTCTTTGTCATCCCACATCCGTATGGTAATGATGAGAAGCACTTCCTCCAGTGCTAGTCTGTTCTTTTAACAATYCACATGAGTGACACAGATTAATAAAATGTGACATTTCAGGATCCAGAGGAAAATACAAAATAAAAAATGACTGTTTGAGGAAAAATTAGTCATATGCAGAGGGACCTATTAAAGTTGCCTCACATATCAAGCCTTTGTTCTGAGCATGTGTGACTGGAAGTGCAAAGCTAGGCTGTCAGGATTTGTTTAGCTAATGATTCTAACTTGTTAAAATTTTAACTATGGCTCCTTTTGTTGTGCTTCAAAGGATTCGTAATGCTCTTTATATTAATTTYTCTTATAGTCTTGAAAGTGTAACACGTTTTAGTTATTATTTGGGTATTGATTTGGCTGCTTGGCATGTACTGTTTATACACAATTTTGATTTTGAGTACAGGGTTCAGTGTAAAAAAAAAAAAGAATCTGCATAAAATGCATAGCTTATATGAAAGTGCTTTTTTGTTATCCACTAAGACACAAGATACAAATCAAGTGTGAGAAGAGCTTGAAGCCAGACTGTAAGATGTGAATGCTAAAACCTATCACAATTCATACTTGTCAGGGAAATGCACATTTAAAATCCTTGGTCATGTATAATAATACACTGAAACACAAATAGGATGCTCAAACATCAAACTTTAAGAACACTTTTGTTTTGAAGAGAAGAGAGGAACTTGAAAAGAGTTMTAAAAGTGCAATGTGGGAAGAGCTCATACTGAGTTTTCAGCATGGCCTGTTATCTTTATCTGTCTCTGTGTGGTGAGCAATAATAAGAAAGGATTTCACTGTCTGTGTTAAGCTGCTGGGTAACCATCTGGTTACAGAAATGCATAATGTTTTTGGATTATGTTTGGCACAGTCCTGTTCTCCCATCAGTCCCTGCCCACACCACAGACATGCTGGTTCCAGAGCCCAGAAGAATGAATGGAGATGATGCTGTGGCTTTCAATATTGAAGTTTCATAACTAATATTTCTTACACAAACATTCAAAGCACAGAACCTGCTTCTCTCAGTATGCAGAGAGAGGTGGGCTCCAAATTCCAGGGTCAAAAGATACCRTATTTGTGGGATGCCCCATGGCAGGAAGGAATGATGAATCTGACTCCATGTTCTYAGAAGGCTAATTTATTATAATACTATATTATATTAAAGAATACTATACTAAGCTATACTAAAGAATACAGAAAGGATACTTACAGAATGCTAAAAAGACAATAATGAAAACTCGTGACTCTCTCCAGAGTCCTGACACAGMYTGGCCCTGATTGCAGAATGCAATGGAACAATCACCTGTGGGTAAACAATCTCCAAACACATTGCACATGAGCACAACACAGGAGAAGYAAATGAGATAAGARTTGTTTTCCTTTTCTCTGAGGCCTCTCAGCTTCCCAGGAGAAAAATCCTGGGYGAAGGGATTTTTCAGAGAATGTGAATGTGACAAAAAGAGATAAAAATAAACTTTTAAATAGATGYATCCAAATGCAGTTGCTTTCCTGTGCATAGCCCCGTGGTCATCAGAAAAAAAACCATCTTGAAACATCTGTGGCTTTAGAAATGCTTTGAAAGATGGGTTCAGACTAAAACCAGGCATAGGGAGCAGTTGTATAAGGGGGGRTCTCAGTAAAGCAAAGAACTGAACCTTCTCACCTAGAAAGGTCTGGCTGATCAGGAACACCTACAGGGAATAGCATTTCTCCTTCACCTGTGCCTGGTGGGGTTGGTCTCTTGAAGATATCCACAAGGAAAGGTGCAGCCTAACCCTCCTGGTAATAATTGCATTTTTATATCACACTGATTAGCTCATGCAGATTCCATTTGTATTAACTGTATAGGAAAAATGTGTCTGTGTGAGTGTGTGAATCTGTGCCATTCTGCTGGTTTAAAAGRTGTGTGAATCCTAAAGCATAATGTATACATCCAGCACAGGCACTGTAATTCCTTCCTGATATAATGAAGAAAGAAACTACAGGGAGAACTGCACTCTAGGCAATGCCAAGGATTTTTAAAAAATATATTTTTAAATACTATTTACAGCACTATGTCCCAAGCTATGTCTTATGTGCTGCTTTAGAAATCCCATTGTATTTCCAGAGCCAAGAATTGGTTGGGAGTGTCAGATAATGACCTTTTCCTTCCGTCCTTTATGCAGTGACAAGGTTGTTCCTCTTCCCTTGGGACTGTGCTCCCCTTGTGCCTTCTCCCAGCAGAGGGTTTGTCCTGGCAGTGGCAAAGGAGCAGATGGAGGCAGCAGAAGCCCCAGCATCAGCACCAGCCCCATGAGCATGAGGGAGGATGCTTCCTTGTTGATAAATACCATGTACAGTGTTCTAGCTGCATGGAAATGTCTGTAGTTTTCTGTGCAGAACCGAGGGGATTCCACACTCTCTGCCCAGACTGGCAAAGCACACTCAGCTCTGTGGATGGTCTGAGATGTTCAGATGCTATGGCATAATTTTGGATTTCCTATTGATTAATATYATGCTTCAGTACACCCATCTGTCTGTGTGCCGGGTGCAAGTTTTAAAGGAAGATAAGTGATATACAATCAAATAAAAATGCAGGTAACATTTAGGACTTCAGCAAATTTCAGTACATTTTGGAAAGTAAGGTGTTGCCAGATTGAAATGCTCAACARGTTCCTGCAGTTTTCCAAGTAAATGAAGCCCATTTCATGAGTGCAATTAATACAAACCTGGGAGGCTGAGTGAATAATGCTTCCAGCCCTCCTTGTTCAAAGAGATCAGGAAAACACAAGAGAGAGGCAAAAAGCATTCTGGTGTCATAACAGCCTGGGATGGAGTTGTGAGATAACTGCAGTGATTTCCCAGAGACTACACAAATAATTTCAAAGTAGTTTGGCAGGTCTGTAGCCTGCAGAGCAAAAGCTATGTCTGTATTTTACCACAGACACATTTTAACCTACCCTGCAAGCTCTGCTTCAGAAGTCAAGTCCCCAGCTCTCCAAAAGCTGTGTCTTCAAATCCATTTGGAGCAGTGGATTCACTGTGTCAGGCTTGGCAATGCAAGCTATTAGCCTAGAAGTTACTGATGAGAAGCAAAAAAGCCTCTAAGAAACTTAACCCACCCCTTTTAGCAGTCACTAAACCAGCTAACAAATAGAGAGGATTTAAATTGCTTCACAATGCCAGCTGCTTGCAGGATACCTGCCATCCTCTTGAGAGGTTAAAAAATAATCTATTTGCAGCCCTGAGGTTGAAGAATGCAATGAATTTAGCAAGCTCAAGCCTCACTGCACTTGTCTTTCATGCTACCAAATGTGTCCTTTTAAGATATTATACTGTTTCACAGCTGATTGAATAAAGAATTTAAGAAGATATCTTCTCACAGTATATCTGTTCTTAAGTCTCTTATCATTTCCTAATGTTGGAACACATGCTTGCCAAAATCCATGGGGCAGTTGGAAAATGTTTATACAAAATGTCATGGCTGATGCTTTAAAAGCTTTGTTTGAATATCTAAGGAAGACTTGGGTTTCATACTTTACAAAAAAATAGTGTTTATCCACAGACAAATACTCTGYATCACCACAGGCTCTTTCCAAAACAGTGGTTAATGACACAAAAAGTCTCAGTAAATTGCAACTTCAGGTCAATAGATTGACCATGACCAGATTTGTCACTACAAATCCATTACACTTAAGCAAATTACAGATGAAATTATTTTGCCCCAGGGAAMCTGCAGGTGATGTTTAGTGAGAGGCTGAAGGACCTGAGGCTTTATGAAAGCAGAGTGATGGTGGTGGTGTGTGGTATTTTCAGGGGAGGAAAGATGAATCTGACTCCATGTTGTTAGAAGGCTAATTTATTATTTTATGATTTTATATTATATTAAAGAATGCTATACTAAATTATACCAAAGAATAGAGAAAAGATGCTTGCAGAAAGCTAGAAGATACTAATTAAAAAYTCTGACTCTCTCCTCAGAGTCCAACACAGCCTGACYGTGATTGGTTATTAATTAAAACAATTCACATGTTGGATAAACAATCTCCAACCMCATTCCAAAGCAGCAAAACACAGGAGAAGCAAATTAGATAATATTTTTTTCCTTTTTCTCTGAGGTGTCTCAGCTTCCCAGGAGAAGAATCCTGGGCAAGGGGGTTTTCCAGAAAATGTGCCAGTGACAGTGGAGCATTCAGCCAAATTTCAGGGTGTGTGTGTTCACAAAGGAGTTGATGGATGTTTATACCTGTACGCCCAGGTATGGATGTGCAGATGTACCAAGCATTTGTAACATTTTTGAGCTCTAAATAATTCAGTGTGTTTGGAGGTATTTGAGACAAAAACTGCCTTGGGATATCAGTAGGTCATACATTCAGTGAGAATCGGCTTCTCCATTAACGAGCACTGGCATGGAATCAATACAGGGTGAGTTATGCTGTCAGCCTGGGCATTTCAGCTTCATCAACGTGGGGAAGAAACAGCCAAATTTCACAATGCTCTATCCCAAGCAGAAGCAATCTCAGTKACTTCTTTTGCATATGAGAATGCTGCAAGGCTGAGAGCAGCAGAGCTCAGGGCCTTGGACAGTCCTGGSTGCCCAGGGGTTTGTGTAGAGGAGTCAATAAGCATTATAGTTTTCCTACTTTCTCATTGCAGTATTTTTTCCTGGATGCTGTGGGGTTTGGGTTATTTTTTAGAACCAAGGTGTTGATTTTTTATCTTTTGTTTTTGTCAGGGTCKGAACTGAGRGTGTTTGAGATGGTATTTTGTGTTCAGAGTTAGTTGTTTATTATTTTTTATCTATATTACAGTCTTACAAGTCATGAGTCTTACAGTATCTCACTAACAAGCTACAAAATGGCTCCATATCTATTTTTACAAGGTCTTTTGAGGAAAAGCTATCTAATTAAGAAATTATACTTAAATTATTTTTACTTTTAACTCAATAACTAATTACTTATGACTTGTAATGTAGATTTATCTGTCTAATTATACAATACTACTCAAACTTATGAAGAGGAAAAAGGATTAGTTACTGCCTTAAAACTTCTATCTTAGTTTTATATATTACTATATTATAAAATTTCAAATTATAAGTTTTCTACACTTTTATTCAAATTACGCACTTTTTTTCAAATTATACAGTTATAATCTCAGTTTTATCAATTAATATTATCAATTAATATTGGAAGCCTTCTCTACGGCTTCAGGTTAAATGTAGGGGTTTTTTGAGAGTCTGTGTCTAAAAACAGAGAAAGTCTAAAATTCTTAGYATCAAGGTTAATGGTAAGAGTCCATATCATGCTTGCAAAATTCACTGAAACTCTGTAAACCACCGACTGAGGTGAGAACATGCTGATAYTGAGGAGCAAAAATTCCTGCTTTAAAGCACTGATAAAGTTATTGCTCAAGGGTAATAAAGAGAAAGCTAAATTAAATTCTTTAAAATAYATGTGTCTGAAAAATGTCACTCAAAATTTATGTACTTCAGCACATACGTGTGCTCTTGTTAGTTCAAGTGTGTGCAAAATGCTGCTGGTTAGATCAAAAGCTTTCAGCATCGGTATGTGTTGGGCTCTTTGCCACTTATAAACTGTCTTCTGCAGCAAAATGACCTTTCTGTGAATAGGTCAGCACCTTACAGGGCCCAGGGAGCACTGCCTGACCTGTGCTGCAGTGAGGAATTTCCTGAGTGCTGCTCAGATATCCATTACATTCTGCTGTGAGAGCAGGAGTTTCACTGGGAGCTGCCTTCAGGTGTCCTCATGTCCAGCTAAAAAACTTTAAATCCATTTCTTGCAGTGGAAATTAATTAAACAAAAGCTTGAAATSTAGTCCTTGCACTCTGCCAGGAGCAGTGAATGAGCAGGTCAGAGGAGATGGAATTGTAGATGAGGAAATCTGCTGACATTTAACCTTGCAGGCTGCAGTTAGTGTTTGTGCTGGAGAGGGGTGTCTGCAGAGACACTGACAGGGATTTTGCTCCACTCTGAGATTCCCTGTGGATAAACAGAGCCTACCTGGTTCCTCTGTCATCTATTTTATCATCTCTGCAAGCACTGAAAATGAGATGGATACTCCAGATTAGAAAGTAGAAAATAAAACTAGTTTGCTTTGAACTAAGAATGGATATTACTGACAGACTCCATCAGAGATGATYAGGGCAGAGCTGATGTTACATGTTACTTGACAATTTTTCTCTCATTGAAATTAAAGAAATTTAGGCTGCTTTCAAACAAAGCTGTGTCTAATTCTCTAGAAGTGCACTTGTCTGCCTTGGGGGACCTTCAGCAATGTCTATTTATGATAAACCACTTCAAGCAGAAAGTTTTAAGCCATGCAGAATGTTAGCAACTATAAAGAAAAACCATGTCTGTTTAATTCAGATCATTTTCCAATTTATGTAAATGAAAGGCTTGCAATGTATTTTCTTTTGCCCAAGTTTCTAATTTGTTACATCAAAAGAGGCAAACAAAACTGGTAGTAGTTACTGGGGTGTGTGTTTAGCACCAAACTCAGGGCAGCATATACAACCTTGCAAAGCATCTTTGGGGTTGGCTTTGCATGACACTGCCATCAGTAAATGGATAAATTCAGTCCAGATTCAGCCTTGGAGTTATCCATTGTTTCATATCCATCTGGGATGTGTGTTTTGTGTTGATTTGAACATTGATTCCTGGTCTGAGCACACTGAGGAGCAGTGGCTGTGTGGGAGTTATAGATTCCACTGGTGCTGGTGCCATTGTGCTCAGAAAGCAAAAACTGATTCTGTGTGAATCCCATCACCTATGGAGGTTCTGCCTCTCCCGTAGGGAGGGAATTGTGTTGGCTCCTTCCTGGATGTGGGGAGAAAGAATCAATTTCTCCTCAGGCTGTAAAACTGCCCAGTTGGGAGTGGTCAGATCAAAAACTTGTGGGATGAGCTTAAATTTAAACCCCCCTATATAAGTAATATATATATATATATGTATTTTTTTAGTGGGAAAGATGTAATGATTATTATTGGATAATACTGCAGGCAGTGGATTACTGAAATTCCTTTAAGTACTCAGGGAATTGATTTGTTTTGAGGATGAAGCTCAGCCTGGGCATGAAGACACCTGAAGCGATGGCCATGGTAGCAATGAACCAGCCCAGCATCAACCCTTCCCTCCTGGAATTGGCTTTGCTTCCATCAAATACTTGGCAATGGATTTTTCTCACAGGTCCAACRTTGTCTGTGGCAAATCAGGTACTTTAGTGAAGGTTCTTGATGTGTAATCCCAGAGTCCCTGAGAAACTCATTTAATATCAGTCAGCTCTGACTGCCAGGATCTGTGTGCTTAATGGGCCTCTCCATAAAAAAAGAATAACTATATTAGGATAGTATTGGGCCCTGTTATCTGCTTAATTGGTCACATCCATGGGCTGAGGTATGAAGGCAAGGAAGTACAAAGCTGGAATGCTTGTACCCAGAAGGATCACATTTATTTCAATAAAAATCTCTGCTGGATATTTTCAGACAGAATATTCTTTGTGGTTCCCACATAGGAAGTATAGACATGAAACTGCACCCTATAGTGTTTTGGTGATTTAAATTCAGAATTCAGAATTGAATCTGCATGGGTACAATTCACTGCCTAAGTGAATTCCCAGCTACTACAKAGTGTAACAGTAATGTGCACTAAAATAGAGAACGCTCCCAGGCCTTGTGCAGCACCGGGTTTGTTGTGCAGTTTACAARGGAGCTTTTGGAAGATTGCTGTGAACACAAAAACCAGAGAGTGAAAATAGAGATGGAATACTGAAATAAAGAGTATTAGTGATACTAGGTGCTAGAAAGTGATTTRTTATTTAGTTTGCATTGTGTTTGAATATTGTTAAGCCAGCTTGGACAAAGGTAGAAACAAAACAACGTCACGGATAAATAGTGAAGAAATATATTCTGTGTATACTAAAAATAGATTTAACACATAATATGTCTACATTTAGGCCAAAATATAAAATTCAAATGACATGGCATTTCTTGGTGAATGACTTCCATTTCTTGGCAGCACATATCTAATAGCCTCATAGTGCTGTAGTAGAACACTTATACAAGTATAATCCAATAAAGCAARAAGGTTACTAAAGAGCCAATAAACTTGAGATAAAAGCCTTTAATCCCACGACCCTTTAAGAGGAAACAGGGATCAGAGATTACCAAGGCACAGYTTATGTTTCTGGAAAGTTAAATGCCCAGTTCTCTTGATTTGGCACTAACTTGTGTGCTTTTGTGTACAGTTGAAGAACTAGAGTAMAGAAAATATCAAATGGTAAATTAAAGGGTGGTGGGGAGGTTGGATTTTCAGCCCAGGTAACTCTGCCTGCTTTTCWTCTTCTTTTACCCCATTTTTTTTTCCTCTCTCAATATGATCCTTCTAAGAGTTTTCTATGCGTGAAATATTTTTATGGCAATGTTCTGTTAATTTGTTGTGTCCTGTTTAAATATAGGTCTGTCCTCCATTTTCATGCATGTTAAATGTGTGTGTACACTGCTTTTGATTGCTTTACTCTATTCCGATGGGAATGTAAAGATATTCCTCATGAAACAGAAATATTTTCTATCCTCTGCAGTGTTGAAGAACAATTTCTTAATTTTATCTCCAGAGAGCAACCAGGCAGGGAAACATATTGTTATCAGGTTTTGATGTTGCCAATCTGGAAATGTGGATATTGTGTTCTGTTGCTGCACTTTGTCAGYACAAGCATGGTGTAGATTTTAGTGATGTTTACATCAGAAACCCTRATTTACTTACATGCAATTACTATAGCAGTTTATGAAGGCAGCCAGCTGAAATACAGGTTTTGCATTGTTGCTTCAGATATGACTAATTTGCTGCTGAAAACCAGAAAGGATGATTTGTAAGTCTCTTGGTTGGTATTTTAATTGTTCTTGTTTGGTATTTTCAATGAACCACTCAATCCAGTTTCAAACTCTGGATTCAAGGAACAATTGAGAGATGATATTTATTAGGGACAAGATAAATTGGTATAGCATAATATTTAAAAATACAGAATTGTGCCAATGGCTGCCCCCTAGCAATGAGGAGTGAATGACAAGGAAGCAATGAGAGAAAAAAAAGTGWATATATGTGTGTGTGTGTTWTATATATATATATATGTATGTATGYATGTGGATGTGTATATATATATGCATGTATATATTTTTTAATATATTTATATATATATATTTATATAATTCCTGATACAATAACCACCACCAAAGGAAAAATTTCCTCACTGGTGTGAATCAAACAAGGCACCATAGTTGCAATGGACATTTTGATTTTCTTTGACTTCAGGGAGTGGGCTTGAACCTGAATCTGAACTTTTGCCCGGTGCAGTTTCTTACTGCCAGTGACAACTACAAGCTGGTTTCTGTTTGTTTTGCTCTGATAAGAGTTTTAAGGAGGACATATAGCAGAGGATAACCAAGTGATCAAATGCAGATTTTACTCCCTACCATAAAATGACCTTTTTAAAAGTGCATCATTTGGTGCTGTAGTATCCATTGATTTCTACTAATGTCTTTTTTATCCTTTAGAGCACCATGAAAACTCTGTGGAATTTAACCCTGCTACTCAAACAGGTGTAATAATAAYTCCTGATTAGTAAGGGCAAAATGTCTTTCCTTACTCAGAAATTATSCTGGTTATTGTGGAACAACAGAAATGCAGAAGAGGAGTCGATTTTATTAATTGTATTGACTCTCTGATTAAAATCCATTAAACTTTAGCAGATTGTTTTATAATTAGTTTTTCCTAGAGATAAATTACAATCAGTGTCTGAAATAAATGTTGCCATTGAAGAAGATGCAGAAATAAGTTCAGGGAAAAGCAATAAAGAGTCAAAGGCTGAGCAGTGAAAAGATGAGACAGAAAAGCCAATGTGTTCACAAGTGCCTCTTTTACAAWGGTGTTTTATCACTTCACTTATGAAAAGAAACTTCCTCTCTTAATCTGCCTCCATCCAACAAAAATGAGGGTTGCAGCATCAGTCTTGATAAATGTTCTCCTGTGGTATTTCTGGTGTGTTGTTTAAGTAAGCCAGAAAGAAAAGAGTCCTTTAAACCACTTCTGCATGGTTGTTTTCACTGGTTGCACCAGCACTGCAAAGAAATATATTTTGAGGCTGACTGTCCCAATGAGCTGTGAAGAAGATAAAGTGATGAAGTGATTAGTAGCTCTTTTCCCTTCCATCYCATAACTTCCTACAAAATTCCTCTTGTGTATCTCAGTTCAAGTGCTGGAACAGTGGAAATTTTCTTGCAAGTTTTTTAAGAAACCTCTTTTCCAGTGGTTAGTCTTCTCTTTGTTTCCAGAGAAAAATCTTCAGTATATTCTCACTGCAAAGCAGGCACTGAAAGAATGATCTTCTTTTTCCACTTCAATTATTAAAGTAGGCTGCCTAAGTTCTTCTCCTGTCAAAGTACAGCCCTCACTTGCAGATGCTTATGTAACAGAAGAATACAAGTCTCCACATTCCAAGATTCACACAGCAGTTGTTACTATAAAAGTTCTTTCCTTTTTTCTCCTCTTCATTTTTCCACAAAATGTTGCCAGCCAGTTGAATTTTTTCTTACAAAGTGGAGGGACTGTGAAATATCATAATAAACCTCACCAAGTTTCCTGATGAAGTTGTCAACAGTTAGAAATCTCGTTGTCATGGGAAAATAAAAAAATAACGTGTTTCCTATCCATAATGACTAATTTTACTGAAGCCATCACTCCATGGAAGTGCTTTTAGTCCTCACTTATTCTAGTTAGATTCTTGTTGTGCCTGAGCTGCTTGAAATACAGAAACATGTTGTGTTTTGGTTTTGAACTGCTGTATGCAGAGTTTCTACATTTCTGTCAGGTATAATTCCAATGCAGTGCTAACAACCTGTACTTGTGCTGTCTTTTCTCCCTCTTCACATACAGGTGGTTCTGTTAAAACAAGCTGAAAATCAGGATATGGAAAACTTGGCACATGCCTTTTATTTTTAACAAATTGATATTAAGCTTGGCCTTCCCAGCCACTCATCAGCATTAATGTCATTTGGAGCTGCACTGCTCCCTTTATTTCAGTGTGTTTCTTTCTTGTGAAAAATGCCAGATTGACAGGCTTGAAAGCTGAAATCCCTCTGTTTATCTTGGGGCTGTGATAGTATAGTCAGTGACAGCACAAACATCCACCCTGCCTCATCTCTATGCCTGGAGTGTGAGCAAAGATAGTTCAGTCTCCATGGCCATTAAATGCTGTTGATTCCATCAATAAGAATGCCAGTTACTGAGAGGTGTCACAGTGACTTTGTGATCCAAGTGACTGCTCCAGACACACTGGATTGAGACACCAAATTCAGCTCACATACCTCAGCACAAATACCATGGTAATGGTTTTCACTCCCGGGGAATCTGCCATGGATTCAGGAGGTGTCTTAGATTTAAACCTTTCTGAAATTCAATCACCTTCCCCTGAGCCAGACAGTCCCTCCACTTACTTGAGAAACTTGTTCATGTTTTTTAACAGGTTCCTTTTCATGTATGAGGTCTTTCTTGTTTTCAGCAGCTTTCTATCAGAAAGAAACAGTTTTTAGGATCTGTGAGGCACGTGAAGAATACTACTTAAAGGTTGTGAATGTAAAAAACTGCACAGTCTGGTGCTGCTGCAGGTATTTGATGCTGTTGAATGAGCTGCAGGGACCTGTCTTTAATCTCCATTTTGCCCCTGCTCATGTCACCACAGGGGTTACAAAAGCCTAAAGGGCTCCAAGTCTAATGGGGCAGCCCCCAGCAAAGGAATTCACTTCCTGCCTCAGCTTCCCCAAGTAGAACCTGGAGATAAAAAAGCTCTGTGAGGATAGGACATTAAAAACAATTAATTTCTATTTTGATATTTTATCAGACATTAAAAATACCAAATAGTATTTTCACCTAATTTAGCTATCCATCAGTAGATTTAAAAAGGGAATATCTTTTAGAATTTTTGTTTCAATAAGACTTTCAGGCTAATGAAATGTGGTGTAGATAATTTGCTCTCTTCTTTTTAATTTTAGAATTCTTCCCTCGAAAAACTCTAAATTCTCTTAGAAAATTCAAATGCAAGTAGCAGCAAAGTTTGCTTCAAGACAAATCTGTGGAAAACATATGAGCTTCATTACTTATCAGGCAATATTTAACTGAACTAGTATGGTGAACAGATGCTGCTCTCCAAAGGGTGCTTTTGTCTAGAGATCATTTTGAACACACAGAAAAAGAAAATGGAGAAAGAATAGTAGAAAATATAGCTGCAAAATAGAAACCCAGATTTGGTCCAAAACAGCAAATTAATTTTTTTCTATCATCCCAGGAGTTCCCTGTGTAGGAGGAGTGTTGCTGTGCACAGATTTTCCATGGAAAGGSTTTGTATGGTCAGTAGAAAGAAAATTCTCAGTCAACACCACAGACTGGCCTGTCTGAAGTGKCTGCAGAGCAAATATTTTGGATCTTTATCTGCTTTATCAGGCAGCTCTGCAGGAACTCCAGGCAAGTGGGAGCAAGTGACTCAGGGGTGTGGGGAGAATTTAGTGTTTGGTTCTGCAGTTGGTGAAAAAGTACTGCTGATGGTAATTTGTGCCAATTCAATACATCATGGGACACAGAATGTCCTGAGCWGGAAGGGACCCAAAGGGATCACTGACCCAGCTCCTGTCMTTGCAGACACCCCAAAAATCCCCCCAGTGCAGCCCCAGCTCCCTCCTTTGGACACTCTCCAGCAGCTTTGGCTCTTTTGTACCTCGTGGTGCCCAGAGCTGCCCCAGTCAGGGCAGGACAATCCCCTGGGCCTGGTGGCATCATCTCCCTCCAAACTGCTGTAGGAAAAACAAATATTTTTTTTAAATTTACAAGTCTATAAAACCCAAACTTATTTTATGTCAGCATCTTATTATTCCACATGGACAGTCTGTTTGATAGAGAGAAGGCAAGATTGCAGTTCCCTGCATGGGAATTTTCCATACCAGGGTTTTCCATCCCAGGAGTTCATGGAAGCTCTGGGGTAACTGTTAACCAGTTCCTGATTTGATTCTGCAGTGGCAAAAATCCAACTTTCAGCTCAAAACCTGCAGGTACATCACAGGAGAGCCAATGTCCCTGTCATTCCTCAGATAAGCTCTGCATTTTGCTTGGCATTAGAGATGGTCCCAAACCATTTTGGATATCTTGAAAATTCCAGCATACATAATCTATCTCCGAGTCCTATTGACATTCCTGACATTTATCTCTTTGCTAACATATTTTATTCTGGTGTATATCTTTGGCAAGAAGGGAGGGGATATTTTTACACCAAATACGGCTTTAGAGGTATCAAATGTTTCGATCAGCTGTGGTTTAGGTAATTTTTTGCTGTTGACTTTAATGGTGTCTGTTGTTTGGACATGGGAGGAAAATRAAGCTGTGCCTCTAACATGAATACCACAATATGTTGTATAAAAGCCCTTTTAGGGCAGTGCCCCTTTGTTTCGGAATATATGACTTTCACTCTTACAAGGTTGCCCATCTTACTAACCATGAACTATATATAAATTTTGTTAAGCATATAGATATATAGAATTTACATCAGGTTCATGCCTGTACCTTAAGGAAGACACTTTCATTGTAAAATTCACTTGAAAGATCAGTTGTAAAAACAATTTTGACTTGTGGCCACTTAAAACCAATATATCAGTAATCAGTAAATGATTAACACACATTTTCCTCCTTAGTTGTTTAGGGCAGTGTTGAGTAGGACAGTGAGAACTACACTCAATGTATAAGTGCTGTGAAATAATGGATAGCATCCTGTAATAATGTATTTTAGTATTATTTATACATGTTTCTCTCATGTGTTACACAGTGGAGCCACTTGCAATAATTGAGCTTAAGAAAAGCACTGTGCAGAGCTGTCATCCATTTGTCCAAAATTGTCATCTTGGTTTACAGTGCYACTGATACTTGCTGCTCCCCTTTTTCAAACATTAATGCTGTTTGCTGCTTTGCCTGGAGAGAGCCACAGACTTGGGYTCATCCCACAGGGATCACAGCCAGAGCTGGATATTCAGGACGARCAACCTCTGATTGCTGTGCTCCTCTCTCTTGTTTGGTCACAAAACGCAATGCTCTCAGGGTAAAATCTCAGAGTGTCCTCAGAGTATTTGTCTATTTGTTATAGCAGCCTGACTGCACCAAATGACTTAAACCATGCCCTTGTAGTAAATAATAATTTTAGTTTTGTGAAATAACAAAATAGCACAGAAGCATTTGGCTTCCTTTTGAAATACATGTTAAAAGGAACTGATAGAGRATTCAGATTGATAATTCATTATATCAATGTGGCAGGCTTCTAGTAAGGAAAGATAAATAATTTTAATGAAAATGCAGTGACAGAAAAAAAACCAAACAGAATGGAGCAATGGACATTTGAAYAGGCTCTTTGAACTGACTTCCCATGGAATTTGGTCCCAGTGTAGGACCTGTGTCCTGCTGCTGTCCTCAGCACAAGTGCAGGTGAATTTGGGAGCCCTGTTACTGACCCTGGCAGCACCCCAGGCACTGCATTGTGCTGATAATGATGCTCCCCATCCTCATTGCAGATCTGGATGTAGTTTGTGATGGATGGAACACAGAGATGCACTTTCAAATGCATTCCACATATTCCTCCAAACGATGGAATCCTAAAACAGGACTTGTAAGCCCAGTATGAGTGGCCAGGGAGTGAAATAGGGGTCTCCTCCAGCCAGGTCTCACAAGCTCCTGGAGATTTATTCACAACCAAGATAGCCCAGCTACCTTAGAAGGCATAAAATCAGCAGGATGGCTGCTGTGGTAGTGTTGGAAACAAAAAGTTTTAATAAAAAGCAAAACAACAAAACTCTTTACAGAGAAAAACTAAGCCAGGTGCAAGAGGTTTTTGCTCCTGGTAAAACTCCTCACAAAAGCCATTAGTTTTTTTGTTTTCTTCTTTTTTTAGTAAATTGCCCAGGTGRGACTTTTTGGCTCCTGTCCAATTGGCTGTCCTTGAGTTTGAGGTGAAGTCCCCCAGGCCAATGAGGTGYACTTTTAGTTAATTGAGGAGAGAAACTTCTGGGCTTCTTTCCTTTTTCAGGAGACAAAAGATAGGGGGCACATTCAACAAGGGGCACATTCCTATATCTCACCCTTTCTATACATCTAAAAAGAAAGAGGAGAAAGGAACATAATCTGAAAAAGTCTCACCTTTGTCGACAATTTGTAGTTATGCTGATAATTTTTCAATTTGGTTCTAATCTTCTATCTTAACTTTGGTGCAGTGTTTTCCCAGGCAAGCCTCAAATTTCTGGCTAGATATGATTTGAACATAGAGGTAGGTTAATAACTTTTTGACAYGACAACAATAATTTACAGAACTTTTTCAGTGCTAAACTATTTTTTAAACAATTTTAAAGAGAACACATTCCTAAAAGGAGCACAGTGGAACTCAGGAGTTTGCACTTGTAGAGCTTTACCTGCCCTGGGTAGGGTGCTGCCTGTCAATCTGAGGGCTAACAAACCCACAGGACATTTGGAGTGGGAATTATTTGAATTCACAGAGCTGGCAGAGAGCTGAAATTTGTCTGTTCCCATCCATGCAGACACGCCTCAGATTTCCAGCCTTGATCTTMGGGAAGAAGGAGAGGAGGGATCCCACTGCTCATGAGCTCCTGTGAAATCCTCTGCTGAGCTCAGTTTGATTTCCCAGGGAGAGCCACCCACCAGTGGGGAAACAGTAGACACAAACACATACAATCACAGTGCTAAAATACAAAATTGTGGGTATTCTTTTAGTAAATATGTGTATCTGAGTAAACTGAAGAAAAAATATGATTAGAAATCTGCATTCTTGCAAGACCCATCTGYTGTCTGAAGTTGGGATATTTGAGATTTGCAAGGCATTAGAAGATTTTAAGACTAGAAGATTTAAAGAAAGCAGATGGCTTCATCCTATTTAATTTAATTAAATTTATTTAGTATGAAAAAGGGAGAAAGCTAACTGTCTCCAGCATAAAAGCTCTTTAAATGCATTAGTTCCTGAGAGGCCTGCAATCTGAACACTGCCACTGTGCTTTTTAGATGAATTAGATATTGCCTTCCTTCTGCCTTATAAATTGTGAGGYAGAATAGCTTCTGAAGTCCCTTTTAATACAGGAGGATGCTCAGGCATCCAGTCTTGAATTGCAAGTACATTACTATGGAACAGTAAAAGTGTAATTCAGAACAATTTCTCATTTATGTTGTCTATTAATGTCCTAGACCATCTAGAAGATCTACTTAGCAATGAAAAAAAAAATCAACTGAGATCTATGTACTAGAAACATCTCCTTCATTTCAGATTTTCATGTCAGTTTTTATCCAAGATAACTGTAAGCTCAGAGATCCTGCGTTTCAGAAATATTTTCTCCTGCTTATCCCCACATTTACTAATGCTGTTAAGATTAAAAGAACACATGCAATCTCATGTGTGAACCACAGGCAGGTAGTAATAAAGCATATACTTCCATAGATCTTATATTTTAAAGCTCTTTAAGCAATGATGAGTTTCACACCTTCCATGCTAGTCTGYTACAGTGTTTAATTATCCAGAACAATTTAGAACAAAAATCACTACACTTGGCCTCATTAATGTAAGGCAAAGCAGAGATTTTTAAAGCAACCCCCAGACAGGATTTGTAAACATCAACTTCATTTTTATTTGGTACAAAGCACATTAACAGCAGCAGCAGAGAGAGCTAAAATTTTACAAGCAGAGAATTAATCACAGCGGGTGATGACAGGCTGGTAAAGTGTCTCATTAGGAAAAGAATAACAAGGAGCTTAATAGAGAGCCAGCTTTTTGTAAGGATAATGGCCTGGGTTTTCAGGAGGTATTGGTGATTTGGGAATGCCTCCGTTCTGATATCAATTCTAAACACCTCGTTTTCAGTAGGAGCTTCAAACCTTTCCCTGCAASTGCTTTAAAGCACTTGGAGGGTGAGCACCCCAAAGCCAATACTCTTTTATCCTTTCCAGGCAAAAATTCATTCCTAAACCACCTAGTTCCATAATTTTTCAGGAGACTTCTGAGATGAAGATGTTTCTAGTACATAGGTATCATTTTTTGGTTTGTTTTTCATTGCTAAGGAGATCTGTGAGCTGGTTTAGGACATTAATAGACAGCATGAGTAAACAGAATGGTTTGTGGGGCAGATTTGCAGCTGATGTGAAGCATCACAGCCCCAGACCCTGCAGGCAGAGCAGATCTGCCCMAACCATGAACTCCCTGCAGTAGGAAAAGGACAAATCAGGGTAAGGAAAAGCTCTGTGTCCTGGGGAAAGCTCCAGACACCTCCCCTGCCTCAATCAGGCAACCACACCACTCACCACCAGACAGGATTTTGGAAATGCTTTATTCCTTGCTTGCAGCAGCCATAAGTAACTCAAGATCTCATCTGGAAAAGGGCATCATAAACCCAGCAGGCAGGAGCAGGAGACAGGACCATAAAAGACAAGAACAAGCCATAACTTGAATCGACAGGTTGGAAAATGGAAGAGAGCAGAAGAAATTCTGATGGTTTTTTAGCTGTTTGGAGGACAAGGCAGGAGTTTTACAGAGAGTCTGCTGGGTAGCTTACACTTGTGAAATATAACTCATCTCTTCAAGCAGATTATCTGTAAAAGTACTTTTTTCCCCTTCTTTTTAAGCTTTTGCAATACATTTAAATGCATTATTTTGTTTAGGGGTTGCTCTCATGAGTGCCTTTTCCTCAACCACTGAGCATATAATTTATGTAACCTTGTAGCACCATATATTGCAGGTAGGCATTTTATGGCATAATTTATTTATATTTTACTGTTGCTGTGTGCAATAATGAGGTTTCTTCTGCTTCCAATTTCATTCATTAGAGCAGGCAGGACAATGGGCAAAAAATCATCATAACCAAGGGCTGAAAACAGTGAGAATTTCAGCAATGCCTCATTTGTAGAGGCCCTTACCTGGTGTAATATGTACCTACATGTTAGTAGACCTTGTAAACAACATAGGAAGAAGAAAAACAATAACTTATGAATGTAGTAAAACTTAAAAACTTATTAAAGAAGTGAAGGTTTGTCTATTGGTGCAAGAAAACATTTTTTTTCCTTCTGATGCTTCTTCCCTTCACCACTGACATCACAGGGAGAATTTTAATGCCCACCCCCAATCTATTGAAGTCACATTGACAAGATTTTTAGTGTTAGCTATATAGCCAAATTATTTCTAGATATTCAGTGCACAATAAACCTACTTAGGGTGCTTTGTTCTGATGAACTCATTTAAATGTATTATATTAAAAAATTACATTTCCAGAGGCTTCTCTAGACATTTCTTAATCGGTTGTCATGGTGATGTCACTGATTACAGTTTTTAATGTCCCATTTGAAGATTATGCATTACTTAATGATCCAAAAAGTAGGTCTAATTTCTTTAGAGAAAAAGTAAAAAMACAACCCTTTTCACAGAATGAATTACACGTTACTCATAATACAAAATAATGAAAAAATGCAAATGGCACAATATAAAGAAAGATTATAGGCCAAGAAGATGTTCTACACCAAGAAGCTTTTTAATAAACACAGCAAATAAATAAGAAAAAGTTGCAAGAACTAAAAATGTGGACATGTATGAGGGTAAAGAACACCTAAAATATCCTTGTGCAGTCTTCAACTCTCTTTACAATTACAGAACAGTAATGATCTGGAGAGCATGAGAGATGATTTTKTATTTTAAAGGAGTTTGTTGTGACATTTTCAGCTCCTGGTTGCACTGTCTCTCTCATTTAAGTGGCTTTGCAATCTGCAGCAGAGTTCTAGCTGGGAGTTCAGTTTCAGCTTCTCCTGAGCATATTCCACATTTGGAGGGGAAAAAACCCCAAAACTCRTTACCTTTCTGCTTTTCTYATGCTTAAAGGGTTAACCCTCATTGTGATAGCTCTAGAAATTTAAACATGGCTTTCATGAGCAGCTATTGACATTTCCAGAGGTCTTGCTGTAGAGTTTTTTTTAACCTGTATTTTATAGGTGTGCTAGCCTGTAACATCCCTCCCATCCGTGTTCCTCCTGTCCCTCCAGCCTGGAACATGACAAATTAACACTTGGTCACCTCAGAACAATTGAACTGGATTCTAATCAGCTCAGCTTCAACCAGCTGAGCTCTTCCCAAGCCAAAGAACCTGCCTGGGGTTAGTCCAGAAGAAATCTCCCAAAATTTGGGTGCCAGGAGCCCCYAGTCCTCAGAGCTGGTTCTGCCAGCCCATCCTCTACTTTGAAGTTGTAAAATTTTAATTCTTCAGTTGATTTGTGGCACGCTGAAGTCAAGGAATTAGAAGAGTGAGCTGTTTGTTTACTAGCAAAGGAATTGTAAAAAGCATGGAGGGAATAGGGCAGGCAGAGAATAAGGGATAACAAGGGAAAAATTAAATTACAGGGAAAAATATACACCACCATCCACATTATGGGATTATCCATCTTTGTCTAAGGCCTGGGTTTGCAGAAATGTTTACRCATTTAAATCTCATTCCTGCTGAAGGGAATTAGGTATCTAACGTTTTTATTTCTGGTGAATAAAATACTGCTTTACCTTCTGAAAAAACAATTTTTTTTGTGATATCCATTTAGAAAAGTGTTTTGATCAAGATTTCCCATTCTTTTTAAAAAAAATTTTTGGCAGATTTCAGATTTCTGTATCTAWTAAAACTTCTAAATGGGACAAGGGTCAGAACACAAGGAATAATAAAGATTTGCCTTATGGCAGAAGGCAACAGAAGGAAAACTGTATTTTGAGCATAGGGAAAGTTGAAGATTTTCATAGACATGAAGAAAGTTCTGTAGGTCAGGGACTTCATTCACAGTGCAATGAAAACAGCTTTGCTTTTGTTTGGAAAATAACCATCTTCTGGGGTTTTTTCTAGACAATAGCAGTCTCAGAAAATATGGAAAGAGTGAAAAAATCTTTCAAAAGAAATGTGTTTTGTTCATTGACAAAGGGACAGATTTTGAGGGAAAAAATATACTGTGAATACAGTGTGAAAAATATGGTGTGAAAAACCAAAATCAAACCCTAAAGAACTTCCAAACCAATATTGGTTTTGGGTTTTTTTTTGGGGGGGGGTGGATTTTTTGCTGCTATTTTAACTAGGCCTATCTGATCCCTGCTGTGACAGGTCTAAATAAATGATTCTTCTGTCTTGCTTACAAAATGTTGTCAAATACCCCAATACTGCTTCTGTGCTTAGTAGTTTTACTGACATTTGCTGCTGAGGTTGAATTTTACTTTGCTCAGGCCTAATTTTACCTCTTCAGAGCTCCATTGCTTTAATGGCATCAAGTATAACATATTAATGAAAACAACCAAATCTCCTCAGAGATAACTGTTCTGATAACCTCTGGGAGGTTTATTCATCCACAATAGGTGCAAGCAATTTGTAACAGCAAAGAGTGATACCACAAATGTCTTTAAAGATCCATTAGAAGGGAGTGAGCAGAGGAAAACTTATAAAGGTTGCATGATCTGAAGGTGATTATGCACATGCTAAAGCAGCCAGAACATTCTGGTGCTTCACTGCAGCCAAAAATACCATGCTCATGCTTGGCACATAATGAAGTTTGGACTGTGGAAGGAAAATGGTTTTATTCAGMATGAAAGTTAAAGATAAAACCCTTCAGAACTGAACCTAATTGTCCTTTGAGGTATTTCTTAAGGTCAAAGCTGTACTTGATGGTAATTATAGTTCCCTACTCATGAAATCTTTGCAATTGTACTAAAAGCAACACCAAAACCTCCTGAGCTTTTACTGGCTTTGCTGCAGAGAGAAATAATGTTTCCTCTTTCTTTTCAGTAAATAATGCTAATTTAAAAGGTCATTGTGTTTTCGTTTTCCTGTGGTGGTTATAACTGCAATTAAACCAATATCAGTCAAAATAAATTATTCAGAGAAGTCTAAAAGGAAATAGTGAGAAGTAGTACAGAAAACAAATGGCCATTTTGATCAGGAGACCAACCTCCTTTGAATCTCAGTTAAGAAATGAGCCACTACTTCTTTTACAAAAGGCAGACATCCTTTTTTTGACAATCACCTCCCTCACAAAGTATTTCCTTTGTTCCTTAGCAGTGAGAAAAAGTTCCACATACCTTTGTGTGTGCTCCTGCAAAAACTTTGYGTGTTTTCTGTAGTGCAGGATCTGCTTGAGCAATGGCCCTTTTGAAAAAGAAAATAAATGTAATGCCATAAAACAAGCCTCACTCCAGCCTCCCCAGTGCTCAGTATCCAGAAAGCAAACRGGAACAGAAAAAGCAGCCAAAGCCCAGATGTCCCATTCTGTGTTTCTCTTGGTGACCACTTAGGCCTGACAGACTGGGACTTCAGGCTCTGACAACTTATCTCCCTTTGTTTTAAGACCTCAGCTCTGCTGCTTTGCTTCCAGCCTAAAGTTTGCATAAATTCACACTCTGTCTCTGTCTCCTCTCCCTCTCAGCTGCTTCTCCAGGCTGCTCTGAGCTGCTGTGGCTGTGCAGCTCCTGAGTGCTGCTCGATTGCTGTCAGGCTCAGCAGCCTGGGCTGCAGATCCCTCCTGCCTCCCCTCCTTCCATCCCTCAGCTCCCTGTCTCTGGCAGCTCATCCTTGTGGGAAATGGATTTGGAGAGAGTTCTCAGGGCCTGACAGAAGGCTCACACAGTGTGTGCATCTGTATGAAAACTTGGAGATAAGAAATGCTGACTTAGAGATGCCATGGAACAGGATGGWTATTRTTGAGAGAGAAATGGAACTAGAAACAAGTGTCAAAGGATGGCCTTGTAAATAAAGCTAGATACTTTGGAGAAATAAAACTATGAAAAATGCATTGTAGTGGGACCCACGAGAGGGAATTTTAGATGATTGGCTTTAAGGCATTTGCAGCATAGTGTGGCAAAAGCTGATGGGCCAAGGAACACTTATAATGTATTGTAATCAGGAAATAGTTGGCTTCTGATTGTGATGGTGTGAATTATAACATCTGTACTGTCTCACCCTTCTCATGAGATTGAAAATGGAATAAAAGTTTTTAAAACACCTCTCAGTTGCCCATCTCTGGGTCAGGAAAGGGCATTGTCTGACACACTGTGGTCCCCCTGAGCATCACTGCTTCTCCTTTGGGGTCTGGGTCCTTCTGATCAGCCCATGGAAGCTCAAAGGTATTTCTGTTCCAGTTACTTTGGAGAGGATGTTTTGGCCTGAGCACATTTCTGTATACACCCCTCGACATCATTAAAGAAAGGACCATGTGTAAGCTTCATCAATAACTAAGTTTTAATTATTCTCACTCTTTTGGCATTATTTGGCATAATGCTTTCTCTTATTTTAAGTTTTATTGGTATTTGTGATCTGAGAAATCAGAGTGTTCCAAYTGGCCTCTCTGGGAATTGCTCACCAATTCTTCTTGTCTCAGCCGAACTTAAACATTTCTTCTGAGGAAATGTTCACTTTCTATATCTGTATAATCCTACCTTGGGAAATTCATAAAAAACTCTGGTTTAGCCTCACTTTTTTCAATGGCTGGAATTTTTTTTGAGGAAAGGCAATTCCTATAAGAATAAGAGAAATTTTTAATGGTGAGAAACAAAAATAAAAAAATGTTATTGAAGTGCAGAGGAGCACTATAATTTAAATGCTTTCTGTCTTCATGACAACAGACTGCATGTTATATCTTTATTACCATTTACATGCCCTAACTGTAGTCTCTCATTTGTTCACAGTAATGAACATTTCTGCTCAGACAATAGCTTGTTTAGGCCAAATATAGGTCATTACACTTATTTGAAGTACTCTTGCTGTCTGACATTATATGCTGACCTTTTCTTTCTCAGATTAAATAATTTCATACTAATTTATGCAAATTCTTCCTCCTTTTTTTTTTAATTCCTTCTGTCAATGGATAAACATTTAATTCAGGATTGTAGACAGACTGGAGTACATTAATACCAATGGTGAAGTGATTAGCTCTTCAAGGTGGCATAAAATATGCTAAACCAAGTATCTTCTTTTGTAATTGAATTTCAGAAAATATCATAGTCTTATTTAGCTACAGCTCAACAGCAAAATACACAGTACAAAGGTGATTTTCCCTCTCAACTGGATACATTTTCCATACTGGCATTCAGTTTGATTAATGTTTGCATTAACAGCAATTTATTGGTCACTTGCTCAGCAGAAGCTTTCCAAAGAGACATTATATATGTTAATGTATTGCTACTTACATCGCCATAAAACATACACAGATTACAAATTGGAAAATATAGGACCAATTAACACTGATCAGCAGATGTGTATACTGATGTGGTATATTGAGAAAATCTGATTTTCAGCTCCATTTAGTCAGAATCAACATGCTGACCATCATTTTGAAGAATGCCTGAGTAAATTTTAAAACACATCAGCAGAGGCCTTATTCATATATTCAGCTTTGTTTTTCCCTAAATCTAAAATATATGATAATGTGGTTTAAGTTCATTAGGCAGGTCTATTCTGCCCTGGATTTGAAAATTTAATAACAATCATAGAATAGCCTGGATTGGAAGGGACTTTAAACCCCATCCCACCCCTGCCATGGCAGGGACACTTCCCACTGTCCCAGGCTGCTCCAGCCCCAGTGTCCAGCCTGGCCTTGGGCACTGCCAGGGATGCAGGGGCAGCCCCAGCTGCTCTGGGCACCCTGTGCCAGGGCTGCCCACCCTGCCAGGGAACAATTCCTCATTGCCAATATCTGACCTAAATGAATTATTCTGTGTAAGTAAAGATACAGTGATAAAACAATCCAAGGATGATATTACGACAGCCCCAAAAAATACACTTCTGTATGSATGAAAACTTAAATGTCCCCCTTTTTTATGCATTTTTCTTAGATGTTTTTATTGTGATGAGGAGATATGATAAGAAAAAATCACAGCAGAGCTAAAATCAAGGAAAGCCTTTAARGCAATGAATGTGTTTAGAGATCATTATCTGTCTGGTACAGTACAGCTTCCACTTCTGCTAAAGGAAACGCATCACATAAGCCCCCACTTTATTCCAGTTTTGCACAAGTGCAWTCCCACCCCAGTGCACCATATGCCAGTGGCAGCTGCACTCAGGCTGATGAGAAGGGTTGGGAGAGTGRTGCCTTGGGAAGGCTGAGACAAGACAGAGCTAAAGAAAACGTAAKGACTTATTAAAASGATCTCCTCCATGGATSCACCTTGGGCAGCACAAGAGCCCAGCCAGGGCTGCACCCAAGATGAACCAAAATGGYCCCAAAATGCACGGCCGGGCACGGGGTCTSTCACTGKGATCAGTTCTGCTCCATTTGCAYCTTGCAGTTCATTGTCCCATTCCAGCTTYAGCCCMTGCAGTCCCACCCTGCTTGTTGTTCTCTCTCCAGCCCACGGTGTTTGTGCTCTTGGGCTGAGATTTGGATCATTTGTCCTTGGTCCCCAGCTGGAGCAGGAATTGTTTTGTSTCCCTGCTCTGTGCWCAGAGCTCACCATCCCCTAATAYRAARCTCAGAACTACACAGTAAAGCAGCACAGAATCTGAAAATTATAAAAGCTCAAACCTGAGGCATCAAGAGAAGCCCCAGATCTGAGAGATCTTCCTCACACCCCATCATCAGAAGGGAATGTGTCACTCCTGCTTACTCCTAGGCAGTGCTGGGAAATGAATAGCATTAAACATTCAGCAGCATTATTCCTTTTCTATGTCTGCATAAATTTTTAACTGTTGCAGTGTCCAAAATAATTTGTATAAGTTTTAAAGCTGGGAAGTATATTTGATCATATTATGTGTTTGCTAGTCAGGCCAATAAATTTAATTTCAGAGTACTGCTCTTAAAGTCTGAATTGGACTATTTTTGAATCAATTTGAAATTAAATTTTAAGTTGGTGCCAGCTTTCTTCACATTACAAGAGGCAAAGTTTTACCTAGTAAGAGGTACRCCAGAAACTCATGTCTTTTGTGTGAGATGCAGCTTTGGCACCATGGAAATGCTCACAGGCAGGAGTGTCTGCTTCTGCTGCCATTAYTGGATAGCAGGAGATCCACCTGTGAGATACACCTGTGTAATACACATGCACATTTCTTTAATATAAAACATAGATCTCATTTAAGTTGCTGTTCCTATGGAACACAATTTCCAGTGTGTCTGTACAGAGAGTCCTAGTCTTGGTGAATTTTGGTCTCTTGGACCTATCCTCTGCCCAGCCTTCAATCTCCCATTTCCACTGGTATTTCCTCTCCACCAGCCTTGAAAACCTTTCAGACATTTGAGCAATATGTCATATTTTCTCATCTGTTGTGGACAAGGTTCAGGTCATCCCTGCAGCTTGTTCACCTGCCAAAATTGCTTCCTCTGACTTGTGGGGGAGGCTCTGCCAGAGTGTAACAGTAATGAAAGGAGATTCAGAGATTGAAGAGCTCTTCTCTGCCTCGTCAGATCTCTAAGCAGTTCAAATTTTATTAACCTCTGCTGATCTGATGTAGCATTCCAGTGCATCATGGCTGGCAAACAATGAGGGTGGACCCTCACACGAGGCTTTGCTCTTAGGGACAGGACTGAGGTAAGAAAAGAGAGACCTGACTTTCTTCTCTGATCAGGGGGCAAACCAAGGCAACCTGCTGAGTGGGTTTAGCAGCTTCGATACCAAAATATCCTTCTGCACATTCCTGACTGTAGCACCCTCATTGTGATGAGCACTTCACCTCCAGAAGAGCTTTTAACTCCCAAATGACATCTTTTCTTGAAAGCAAAGAAACATACAGAGCATGTAAAAACATGCTTTATTGAACTAAAGATTTTAGGATTAAAATAATTTTGCTTTTTTGCTTRTGGTGAGAACTCTGCACCACTAATTTAGGGTGCGAGTTACTATATCTGTACAGGATGGAATTTCTTCCAGTCTAATCTTCTTGGGGACAAAATGTCTATAGGTACTTCAGTAATTCAGGTTAAATTCTGGATTTGATTCCCAATGTGGGAATTCTTCTCTAACCACAGATATTTCTCTGGAAACCAGTTGTAGTGATAGTATCATCTGCTGATTTTTGGCTGCTGAGTTCATCACTTTTCAGAAGTGAAATCGTCACTCAGGAAGAATATGCAGCATGGATATTAGATTAATCACATATTTGTTGCAAGAAAAAAACATAAGGGAATTTATGCCCTATATTCCAATGAATTAATATAAAAATTTCTGCACTTGTTCACAGAAGAGAAAATCTTCCATATTGTGGAATGTAAAATCTTTCATTTAACCATATTGTGGATATAACACTCTCTTCCCCTTCTGTACTTGGCCATCAACAAAACCAAAAGTTTTTACATATGTGCATTTTTTCAGCTTAGAGAGTAAAAGGAGGGGCACTTTATGGGTATTTTTTCCATGAAGAAGAAAATCATCCATTGTCTTAACTGAAAGAATAAATAGTTTTCCTAGACTGAGAGTAAAGAGATTGAATGTGCAGTCATGTCAGTATTATAATAATTTTGCAGGCTTCCAAATTTATTGTCTTGTTGATTCTCATATGAATATGGAGCATTTACCTGCACTGAGCACAGAACAGCTGTCTCAGATCACTGAAAATTTGTTGATTTCTTCAGCTGAAGACTTTAAATGTGTTTTCCTCTGTTGTAACTCAAATGAAAAAATGTTTCATGTTATGTCATCATGTAACTGTGTGGGAGTAGAGGCAAATACCAGGTAGAAGTACAAAGAGGTGCCTGTGATAGATAAATGAGCACCCTGTGCTGGTGCAACATTTAAATACAGGAGTYTGCAATTGAAGAACATGAAAGCTGGCAATGAACACTGCTTTCTCTCAGTCACAGTCTTTTGGGCCTTTAAAGTGCCTTTTATTTCACTTTTCAAAACTGTCATCATTCAAACACTTGTGAATTTCTCTGTCTTCTTTCTATTTAAAATCACTGATGATTGAATGTGCAAAAACAACCAGGCAGCTCTTTCCAGTCCCTTTTTGTGCATCCTGTTGKGGTAGGACATGGTTTGGAAGATGCAGAAATTGGTGTAGAATTTAAACAYTGGCACAAACCAATGTTTATGTTTCTTCATAGGCACCAGTACACCTCTGGATGTGGAAATGTACACCTTTACCTCATGCTCTGGTAGCCCTCTGAGTCCTGTGTCTGTTTTTCTTCCAAAACAAGAAACCTGCCTGCACTCCTCATACCTCAGATCAATTTGGAAGCAGTAGGAAATTAAAAAAGAGCCAGTAAATCTTAGGGAAGTAAGTGAAAAGTTATATGTTGGGAACAAAGAGAAAGAACATCAATTGTAGGCAGCAGAGACAGTTTATCTTTTTTATTCTTCTGTCAGTTTTTGAAAAAATGTGTTATCTAAGGGTTAAAAATAGAACAATACTAACATTATAGAGAAATGCTTATTCTAATCTCAAATTGCAATTATTGCCTAYAGTACATTGATAACTGAATTTAGTGCAATTTTTATAAGCCACCAGAGCTGCCTGCTGCACCTTGGATGGCTTCAATACTTGCTCTAATCCATGTGTGAGTTAGCATTCCGTGAGGAATAGGGAGTCTTCCAATTTATTAACTGAAGTATCTTACATCTTTCCATGCTAGAAAAAATTTTATATTGACATATCCAGAGTTTTTATTGAAGTTATATTAGTGCTATCTATCAGGGATATGCTAGAAAATCTATAACTTCCACCAAAATGTTGCCCATGTGAGCAATTCAGTTTATGAAGTACAATCTTCCCAGGCTGGCTTAGTGCCTCCTGGTTCATTTTTCAAGCTATGTGATGTTTAATGAATTTGTCAAAATAAAAACTAATACACAGTTTCACGTCTATCATCAAATTATGCTTTGCAATATACGGCTAAGAGTATGAAAAAAGACACCTATATGAAGGTCTGCAAATGGAAAACATCTCAGGTCTGTGCTGTTCTATTTCTTGTTTTGACACTTCTTCACAGGCTCAGAGATGTTTTACTTCGGTTGCAATTGCACTGGGAGTTTGTCCAGATGAAGCAACGACACGGTTTCATTATGTGCAGCATGTAGATATTTGTCTGCAGCGCACCATCAAGCCAGTCAATATATTAAAAAAAAAAAAAAAGAAAAAGGGAAGGGTTGAGAGGTCTTTATGACCTTGTTTAAAGCAATCCCAGATCCCATTTTCTAAACTACTAAACAGATTTTCAGACTCATTTGTTTTCTCTTACATATTTAGTCCGAACCTTGTGGCAACTAAGAGAGTGACATTTTTAAAACAGCTTGACATGATGTCTGACCTGTTTATACAATTGCATCACTTTCCCAGGGCCTTCAGTTTCTTTGAACAAAGCTAAGAACAGTAAACCWTTAGGAATACTAAAAAGAAAAATGATTTCTCCGTGCCCTGCTCTGCAGGCATGAGTAATACATGCTGTACTGGCTACCAATTTTCATAATCACTGGCAGTTGTCAATCATCAGAAATCAGTCAGTGCTGTGGCCTCTGGGGGAGCTCACAGGTCACTGCAGAGAGCTCCACGTGTCCCAGCTTTGATAGAGTGCAGTAGTGGCACAGTGGTGAGAGGAGAGGACCAGACCCCTAACTTCTGGAATATGAGTCCTGGGAGGAGCAGCTGCAGGAGCTGGGGCTGTTTAGCCTGGAGAARAAGGGGGCTCAGGAGGGGCCTTTTTGTTCTGTACAACTCTCTGAAAGGAGGGTGGAGTCAGCTGGGAGTCAGCCTCTTCTCCCAGGCTGTTAGACATAGTAGAAAAGGAAAATGGCCTCAAGCTGTGCCAGGGGAAATTCAGTTTGGGTCTTAGGAGAGTGATCTTCATTGGAGGAGTGGTTAAACATTGGAACGGGCTGCCCAGGAAAGCAGTGCAGCCATCACCCCTGGAGGTGTTCAGAAATGAGTAGACTTGGCACTTTGTGATGGTGTTTAGTGAAAGGTGGGGTTTGTTGGTCTTGGAGGTCTCTTCCARCCTTTATTATCTGGTGACTCTGTGATTCCCATGCCATCAGAWGCCACCCCTGAACCTGGGGGGCTGCGGAGCTCTGCTCTCACTGCAGCTGAGCCTGGGCTGACACTCCCAGCCTTCCTACACACAAATGTTCAGGCATATTAAGCCAATAAAGCATATTAAAAACCCACTGGTGGGGCAGTGCTGATTACAGAGAGTAAAGAAGCCAAACTTTACAGCAGAGATTTATTGTGGAGAAAACAGAACCCTTTCTGTATTCCATCAGGAGAAAAGTCCCTCTTTAGGTGTATTTTTTAAACCATGTACTGCCACAGCTGCCAAGCTGAAGTGATGTGGCCTTGAATTTACTGCAGAGATGATATTTTATATCCATTGATATAAATTTTGCTACTAATAATACCAACACATGAAAGGAATAATATTTAAATGCATGTAGCCTTTAAAAACTTGTGCATGATACTGGGTGTGCAATAATGCACCAGAGGGAAGGCAGGAGCTTAGGAATGGGTGTGATCATGTTGGATCAGGAGCTGTGTGATAGAGAATATCTGTAGCAGTAATCCTTTTGCTATGGAATCCAGCATGCCCTGGTCAGTATAGTGACAGTCCAGGGCTAGTGCCAGGAYAGCCACACCACTTCAGCCCTGTGCAGGCAGACTCTGGCAGCTTCCCTGCTATTTTAGTGCYTTCCCCTTCTTGTTCAGGAGATGATTCCTTTGGGACAGTCTGCAGAACCAGTGCCACCATCACTGAATCAAGATATTGGTTCTTGCGAAGAAACACAGAGGGCTTCTGAAGTAAAACAAGATTATAGTGCTTTCCTGTAGGTTGTGGGTTTAGTTTGGTTTTTTGTATTTTTGGTGGGTCCTTGTGGTTTGTTTCTTTTTTCCAGTTGAGGCTGAAGTCCCTGTCAGAAATAAAATTAAGAATCTGAAAAATGCAGAGAATTCCGAGTGAAACAATGACCATAGGCAAGTGCAACTCTGGGAATCCACAGGAAAGGTGGCATTGAAAGCCAATTTGTTGAGGCCTGGGACTGCCTCAGAGGGGTTAATTGAGTCTTTCAAAACATTTCTATTGGTCTCAGATGATACTATCTGAGTAATGAATCAAGAAGGAGGATTCCTTGAAGGAATGTTAATTAGCATAATTATGCTCATTAACATAATATGTTCATCATTTAATATGAATCTGATTGGCTTACTTGGGAGTAAAAGCCTGAAGCTGCAAAATTGAGGATGACCTTTGCTGGGAGCTTGAGGACTTTACTGCTCCAAAGGTTTGGGAATGTAGGTCCAGGATCCCATGTTTGTACCAGTACCTCAAATGTATTTCTGTTCACAATTATAGTATCACAATTATTATTCTGAAAAAGCAAAGGCTCTCAGACTTTTTTTTTTCACTGCCAGAACACCTAATATTTGCCTGACAGAGACATTCCTGTGAGACAGAACTGTACATAGAAGTGTATTCTGGAAACAGTTAATATAGAACCTCTGTGTAACTTGAGTTCATTTATTCTTGATAATAATGGAATGCTAGGTTGGCATCCTAATGTCCTATTTTTCTGCTTAGTTGGAACCTGTCATGTGCATGTTGACATTAACAGGAAAGCTGAATATGAAACTTGACTTTGCTACCTAGAACATTAAAATTTCAGTAAGTTCAAAAAAGAAAAATGCAAACATTTGAGAGGTCAATCTGCTTGTTCATTTTTTTTACAGTAAATTGCATACAGCTCTCATTATATCATTTATCTCTCATAATAGCTTAATTTGGACTCCTTCCAAATTAAAATGGAGAYAAAGTAATTGTTTTGCTTTTTTCAAAAGAGATGCTGAATTTCCTATGAATAAGGCACTAGAGCAATGTCTTGAATACTAAAAGGAATACACAATATCCTTCTGGTAGCTGTGCTGGCAATTGAGTTAGTGTGTTTCCCTTGCTTGAATGGCTAAAGAAAAGAATGGTTTTGTCCCTTCAAATGGCACTGTGGAATTCAAGAGTTGATTTCAGCAACATGACTCATACATCACACTGTCGTAGCTCACATATGGTCTCATCTTCCAGAAGGGTTTCTTGATGGCTTCCTAGGTGATGAAACACATCTCTGTACAGCTCATATTGCTTCCCCTGCACCCTCCCCACTGCAGGGGGAGAACGAGGGGGTGAGTGTGACGGTGATCACAGGGGTCCGAGGATGAGGGAAGAGATGGGGATCTGACCCCATGTTTCAGCAGGCTGATTTATTATTTTATGATATATATTATATTAAAACTATACTAAAGGAATAGAAGAAAGGATTTCATCAGAAGGCTAGCTAAGAATAAAAAAACAAAGAATGATAACAAAGGCTTGTGGCTCAGACAGAGAGTCTGAGCCAGCTGACTGTGATTGGCCATTAATTAGAAACAACTCTGAGACCAATCCCAGATGCACCTGTTGCATTCCACAGCAGCAGATAACCATTGTTTRCATTTTGTTCCTGAGGCCTCTCAGCTTCTCAGGAGGAAAAATCCTTTGATTTTTCATAAAAGATGTCTGTGACAGGTGAGCCCTGCTTACCTCTGAACATCYCCTTTTACAGGCAGCATGTGATATTATTGCTAATATCAGAGTTTTCAAAGGTCATCAGACAGCAGTTATTTTTTTAAGAAGAGTCGTTCCATGATGTTATGCACACGAGTAATGTCTGTTGTCCCTGGCAATTTGAGCTTAACTGAGAGCATGTTCAGGTCTCTCTGATGAGGCTGGGTCTGAGGCTGGGCCATTGCTAAACACAGGCTGGCAGAGAGGGGCTGGGAAGCTGCTGGTGGCAAAGGCCCTGGGGGTGCTGGTGGCAGGGCTGGGCACAAAGGCAGCAGTGCCAGAGGCCAGTGGCACCTGGGCTGGGCCAGCCCTGGGGTGGCAGCAGGCCCAGGGCAGGGCCCGGCCCCTGGGCTGGCCCTGCTGAGGCACCTCGAGGGCTGCGGCCGCTGCTGGGCCTGTCATGGCCACCAGAGCCCTGCAGGGGCTGGAGCGTGTCCAGGGCAGGGAACGGAGCTGGGCAAGGGGCTGGAGCCCCAGCAGGGGCTGAGGGAGCTGGGAAGGGGCTCAGCCTGGAGCAAAGGAGGCTCAGGGGGGCCCTTGTGGCTCTGCACAAGTCCCTGCCAGGAGGGGACAGCCGGGGGGTCGGGCTGTGCTCCCAGGAACAGGGACAGGAGCAGAGGGAACGGCCTCAGGCTGGGCTCAGGGTGGGCACAGCAGGAATTTCCCCATGGAAAGGCTGCTCAGGCCTTGGCAGGGGCTGCCCAGGGAGCTTTGCAGTGCCCATCCCTGGAGGTGTTTAAGGAAARACTGRACATGGCATTCAGTACTGTAGGCTGGGGACAAGGTGAGCATCAGTCRCAGGTTGGACACTTTTCCAACTAAAAKGATTCTGGGATTTCCTATCTTATCTCCTGAAGTGTCTCAAAGAGTGGAAAGTGAAAGAGCTTCTGCTTGTGTTTGAGGGGATGCAACAAAAATGCCATTGTTGCCTTTTTCAGGTGGCGGGTGAGGAGGAAATGGCCATGAGTTGTACCAGGGAAGGTTTAGATTGTATATYAGGAAAAATTCTTCAGTGAAGGGTTGTCCAGCTTTGAAGCAAGCTGCCAAGGGAGGTGATGAAATCACCATGTTTTCAAAAACATAAGTAAATGGTGGTAGCGCTGGGTTGATTGTTGGACTTGATGATCCTCAAGTCCTTAACAATTCTATTCCCTGAAAGGAGAGAGCCCAGAATGAGCACCCATCCCCTTCCTGGGGTGCTCACAGGAGGCTGTACCCTCAATGTAGAACTGTGGTCACAAAGSTCAAGGCACTCTGTGCTCTCCTGCCCTTCAAAAGGTCTTGTTGGTTACTTCCAATCTGTGCTCCCTTCCCCATTTTATGCTMGTTTGTAAGACCATAGAATTCCATTTCAGTTTAACAAATCATGACTTTTGATTACAACCAGGAAACTGCATTGCCTTTCATGTGCTTATTCCTGGAGTTGTATGGGCACTGAGAGCAGATTTTGACCCTACATCACTATCAGATTTAAATAGGAGATATCAAGAACAGCAATTATATTTTTCAAAATCATCCTACAATAATATGAAGCATGTACTGAARAATAACATAATTCACTGAATTTTAAAGAGTGAAATGGTGTGTTTATACTGGAAAATGGCCAAGACACAACTATTATCTGCCAGATATTATTTGAAATATTCTCCTCTATAACAAGCTYTGACAGAAGGTCAAAGACACCCTTTAACTCATGCCCTGGAGATAAACACAATTCATGTTGCCTTTAAATATTAACTAGTGGCTGTTCTCAGTTGTCCTATGAGTTAACTAACAATAGTAATCATTACTATCAAATGCTCTTACAAAGCTCTCAAGGCATGGATTTCAAAGAACTCTGCAAAAATCTGGAAGTGCCTCTTATTTCCCAGTTTTGCAAATAGGGAGAGTGATGTGGTTGGGATTCATGATTTGCCTAAAAGCCCAGCTTGCCATAATGCATTTGTAAGAATAGCACTTAGGAGGTTTTGGCTCTCAGCCAAAGGATCACTTCACAAAACCACTTTGCTTCTGATACCTGTGCTGAGAGCCACGAACACTGATTTGGAGATGAATGGAAGGGGAGAGCAGCATTTTGTGTACCAGCTTTGCAAAACCTCAGATTGCTCTATCAGAGATTTCTCTCCTGACTGCAAACTGACCTGAGCTGTTTATTTGACAAGTTGGGCCATGGCCCCCTGTTCTTGGATGGGTGTGCACAGCAATGCTCTCTGCATGCTTTCCTCTGTGTAATTCTGACTGCTTTGCCCACTCCTCTTGAAGTAAGTCCTGATGGGGCACTAAAACTTCGAGTCTTAGCTCAAAGTGGAATGGAATTAAACTCAGTGTGAGTGGTGGAATACACAGTAGTGGCTGGGGGATAACCTTGAGAGCAGAAAACCCTGTGAGTATTTTGCTTTTCCAGAGCAAGTGTGGCATCACCAGTCCCATCAGAGAAGTGCCAAAAGTGCCAAAAATAGAAAGACCTCGGGTCGATCACCTTCTATTAGTGGTAGAATTCATAGCTAAATTCAGGTGATTAAATTCTGTATCAGGAGATAAAGGTTTGATGCCTGGGAATGTTTCTCCAACACACAGGAAACTAAGGCAAGGAAAAATGAAAACGAGCYGGAGCAGATGAGTGGGTTGGAATCMTCATCCTGCTTCTCTTCTGTGCTCTTCCTCTCCCCTCTCCTGCTCTTTGAAGATGTAGCTGCRAGGTCTAAGGACTCAGTTTTGCACTCAGGAGCATCAGGGAAAYGTTGCAAAAGGGAGATGGTGAAGGAGGGAGTGGAAGAGAGAAGAAAGCAGCAGGCACCTTGGAGGCTCTAACCAGCAGAATCTAAAATATTCTTTTTGAAACTGGACCACTGTGCAGCTGGCAAGTCAAAGGGTGTTAAGCTCGTCAGTAGCATGGAGGGTTTGAATCCATTACAATGAATGAAACACTCTGAAAAAGACATTATCAGCATTTTTCAATTCTCTGGCCAATAAACAGGACAGTAATGCTTTCAATGGGTCCTTCTGATTCTTCAGTGGCTCCCTTCCTCAGTCTCTGCATGCCAGGTGTGCACACACCGCACCCAATTCATCCAAAAGCACAGGCAGAGAGAATCTCTAAGTCACAATGTTGTTTAGGCTGAGTTAGGTTCTCTCTTTCTCACCAAGGAGTATCTACAATGCTTATAAATCTCTAGGTCCTTATCCAGTAGAAATCAGAACACTTGGATCAATTAAATTCCTCCTTCTTAGAGCCCCTGTTTTCTGTGATTAAGTTTTTGGTAAATAGCCTTGATACCAAACACTATTTCTCTTATAATTTTATTTTGATTTCTAGTATAGAAAAATATCATAATTCAGGCAGAAGTCTCAGAGTTTGGTCCCATTCTGGTTCCTCTGAATCAATGTGTTCCAAATATTCATCTTGGAGGGAAATTGGGATTTTCTTTCTTCCAGCGACAACAGGACTGTGTCCAGATTGGCACACATAACCTAATGTTTCCTGACAGTCTGTTTGCCCTGCAGTTTTGACTGCATTTTTTTCTGAAAGATGTTGATAAACCACGTTCTTAAAATGAAATACTTTTAATTAAAAATTTGACAAAAGAAAAAAAGGATTTTGCATGGCTGGAGTACAAWTTCATTATCATCATCTGGCGTTTGTCTGAGTTCTCAAGCAAGGTGCACGATGTGTTTGGCTAAATTACAGTGAGAGAACAGAGTTATGTTACATTTTCCATCTTTTCCCACATTTTCTTGCCACTTCCAGGAGCCACRGTTTACCCTGCCAGTCCTCCTTTCTCTTCTTGTCTGGCTCTGGGAAGAAGCAGAGTTTCAGACAGCTCTGACTATTTCTGACTTCAATCTGAGCTGAAAAAACAGGGTAATTTCTTCACTTTCCAAAGACCAAGATGAAAACTTTCCAGTGCTTCTGTGAGTTTGTCTGCCTTTTCAAGAGAATTCTTTGCACATGATGCTCCATTGTTTAGGAAGGAACAAGTAGGTTATTTTCTCTGTGTTGTAGTACTTGGTCTTCTACCTGTCACTCCATCGTGGACATCAAAAATTAATTTTTATYTACTTGCATTCTCTTCTGCAGGAGAATTTCTTCTCCCTGTTTGTTTTAGCTCTTAAACCTTCTCTGCAAGAACCTAATTTAGTGTGAACCACTTATAAAATGCAATGATACCATTTTTTATTTGGTATGTTTTTAGTTCTACCACTGTGAAGGTGCCTCAGACCAGCTGAGCATATTAAATRTTTCAGAGTGTATTATAGCAGCAAAGGAACATTTTTATCAATACAGTTTATGATGTAATTAAAGAAATTGAACTGTTGTGTGTAGACAAAGCCCTAACTTTGTAACACTGGGTTTATTTAGGCCTCTGAGCTAGTCCCTTTAGCAAAGGCTTGCTGTGATATATACTGGGAGAGCTGCAGAGGGGAGCAATAAATCAGCGCTCTTATCATGTCCTCTGTCACTACCTGGTCTTTACTGGGAAAATTGATAATCAAAGCAGCAGACAGAATTCACTGMATCCCAGTCTTTCAGCCATTCACCAAAAAGACAGGCTGCTCTGCTAAAAAATGCTCTGCTTTGGGTGCAACTTTTAACAGCAAAGGAGAGCTGGTGTCAGAACTGCTTATGCCACTTCCCTGAATGAAATAAGCTGGTTTTGCTCAGCGTGACTGTGTCTACCCCAGGGCTTTCACTGCTGCTGGCTGACACTGTTCTGAGGAAAACATCTCTATCCAGCTTTAGTCTACCTGGGCTCTGAGGAGCAGGAGAGCTCTAAGGAATAGGAAAGCTTCCACAGGGGAGGTGGGAAGGCAGCCCAGCTGTGCAGGGTCCCCAGTGGCACAGCAGCAGGAGTGCCATGCCTGTGATTTGCCTGCAACACTCTGGCAACCTAAAAGTGTCCCACACCCCCATTATGTGGTTTAGCACACATTTATTTAATACAGGTGCCTGAAGGGAGGCACGTTTTTGGTGAGGTGCACCTTTAGTAATTGCAGGAGATGAGCTTGGCTCTGCATTTACTTATTGATGGCATGTCATAAAATGCAAATGCCGGCCCTGTATCTGGGAGATAGTAATTAATGATAGATACTAGTAGTTATATATTTCTTAATTGGATAAATATACATTTCGGGAAGGAACTGGTTGTATTTTATGATCTAATTACAAGAATGTATAAAAGGATTATTGCATGCAGCGGTCTGTGATAATTGAGAAAGACAAATAAACCCAGGCTTAGCTGCAGGCTGTTAGAAACAAGGAATTGTGTAACAAAATAGGAAAGTGTGCAGTGGATGGACGTRGCTTTGCATGGCACTGATCCACACGTGGAAGGGAGGATTCATGGAGCTGCTCCCACTGCTCCAGCAGCTCTGGGATGATGCTGCACACACAGCATGATGGAGCAGCATGTGTTAGCTAATTCCATTACCCACAGGCTCCTCTGGTCCAGGGAATTGTCATGCTCCCTCATTTGGCAGCTGGCAATGACCCTTCCTGCCCCAGAGCTGCAGCCAGGACTGGCCCAGGGTCCTGTCCCTTGGTGCTGGAAGCTGCAGGGAAAAAGATTTAGTTAGGAAGGCAAACRTACCTGGGAGACCTGTGCTACCTGCTCTGCCACCCATTTCCTTCTGTTTCTGCCAGCAGTTTCTCCTCTCTGTTATTGTCTCCATTTAGATAGAATTATTTATCTCCAAGTATCTCCAAAACATAAAAAGCCAAACCAAACAATCTCCCCCCAAAATCCCAGAAAACAACAAAAAGGAACAAGCCAACAAAACCCCCAAACCAAAACTAATGAAAAATCCCCAAAAATAATCCCCAAAAATAACCCCTACAAGCAAACAAAAAAAAAAAAAACCCAAAACCAAACAAAACCAAACAAACAACCAAACAAAAAAAAAAAAAACAACAAAAAAACCCCAAAAAACCCCTAGCCACACACGCACACACAAAAAAAACCCCAAACAAAAACCCAAAAACCAAAAAAACAAAAACAGAAAAAAAACCCCTAACCAAGCAAATGAAGCAAATTCCCAAACTAACAAAGCAAGGTAAAAAGGGAAAACACAAAAATCTGCTAAAGACCTTCCCTGTCTGTCCATCCAGGAGCCACTCACACCTCAATGCCACTGAGGTGCTTGCATTAAATGTATTCCTCAACAAGAACTACCTTCMGACTTTGGGGGTGAACAATTTTCAGTGGAAAGCCTTATGCAGAAAGGCAATAAATAAAAATGGTGCATGTGATTTGCTGCCTTCATTGGGGTTTTCAGCATACTGAAATATTTAGTAAGATCAGTAGATTGTGTTACTCTGTAAGACTACAATGCTGCATATTTTGTCAGTCAAACATTTTGATGATCAAAACTAAATGTTTCATAACTGTGTTTTTATTCTGATTTAAGATGATAAGAAAGCCCAGACATTATGAATGTGTGAAAACAAATTAATATCTTGGCTTTCCTGGTAGTATAGAAGAGTTTTTCTTCCTCATATTCACAAAATCACAAAATAGTTGAAGGTCTGGAGATCTCCTAAGTGAGCACACATCCACTTCTGTGAGATTGTATCCTTTTGGTAAGGAATGTCAGATTTGTCCCATTTTTAACAGGAGCATGCCTAATCGGAATCATAGCAATGCACACCAAATTTCTGGCAATACTTCCTGCATCTTTATTTATGGATGAAAAATGTCTTTTTCTGGAGAGAAAGAGAAGCATCTGACAGTTCTTTGAAACATTCACTAAGTGTAAACATATTATTAGTATTCTGCAATAAATATTTGCTTCCAGTTTTAAGACCCTTAATGGAAGTGACTTGTACTCTGAGACTGTTTTTAAAATCTTTCAGAAGGCAGAAGAGTCTCCTTTAGTGCTAATTTGTATACATGAATTTTAGTACAAAACAGCTATAATTTTACTCACATTAAATATTGATGATGCATGTTTCACAATTTCATGAAAAAATTGACTGCAATAACAATCTCCTCCTGGTCATGTAAAAATCTCCTCCTGAGCCTCTAGCAAAAATTTGTCAATTGGATAATTCTGTGGGAAAATAGACTTTTGCTCCAGTACAAAACCAAACAGGCTGTGATTTGTTTCCTGAATGTCACTGGGAAAACTCAGCTGCAGTCATCAAATAGAAAAATGAACATATAGGATTGTGCTGGTGTCCTGCCACAATACCGTGAAGAATCCTTGCAGCCCTCCTGTGATCCTTAGAAGATGGTTTGGATTGCCTGGACATGTTCAGAGAGTCCAAACTTTGCTAAACCCAGTCCTGCCTAAAACAGAAACCACAGGTTTTGTCAGTGACTGGACCAGAGAATTTACAGAGATCTGTTATTTCCTCACACCACCAATTTCTGCTTAGGACAGGAGCTGCTGCAGTTCATTTAACTCCAGTCAGGAAAAACTCCCCCGAGATCCCCAGAAAATAATTCAAAGTCCTACATAAAGTAGAGAAATGCCAAAAGTAGCCTGTCCTCTGCACGTATGAAACCATGAGTTGTTATGGTGAGTAGTGCTGACTTTGTCTGGGCTAAAATAACTTGGAAAGGAGCAGTCAGAGCTCATAAAAGTGGGTTGGACTCCTGGCAGAGTTCTGTATCTTAATGGGATTGGTGTTTGTGTCTCTTTCAAGTTCTCTGCTGGGACATCAGTGCAATTCTGTTGTGCTCCTACATATTTAAATCAGACTTTGCTTGCTTTGGAGATGTGGTTGAAATACACTCACGAATTAAGCAAACCCCCTAGGTTTGTGAAGCCTTCAGCACCATTCCTAAACCATTAAGATGAGTKTGAAATCGCAGGGGAACACAAAAATGCTGTGATTAATTCAGAAGTTTTTGTAACAGAGATGAGAGATATTGTTTGAGGCTGCTCCTTGCCATTAATGGGTTTTGCTAAAGAAGTTGCCATGTGTCAAAAACCAAACCAACCAAAAAAACCCAGCTGCCCACAAAGGAGAAACGTAAACTTGTCCATAAACTGCAAAGCTGCAYTGCCATCATCCCCTCCTGGGGCTGAGCTGGTGTCTGGGCTCCACCAGAGCTGAGGAGCAGCTCATCCCAGGGAGGCCCCAGCAGCAGCACCTGATGGCACACCTGGGGTGCCCCAGAAGTGCTTAACCCTTAACTGTCCTGGGAGRGCTCTGCACTGGCCCAGCTGGGTGTTGTCAAGGCTGAGGTGCTCTCTGTTCCCTGTGCAGACACCAGGCTGTGGCTGGTGCTCCATACTGGCCACCCTTGCAGCCCTGCTGGGTTACTTTGCCTTGGTGCTCTTTCACCCCAAGGAATGCTGCCTGTTCTCTGCAAATCCTGTGCAAATCTTGTGCACGTTCCRCTCCCCTTGGTCCCTTGTGCCACAACTTTTCTGCTCTTACTCATGTGGGTTTTCAGGTTTTTTTGTTTGTTTGTTTGTTTTGGTTTTTTTTTTATTTTTGTTTGGTTATTTTTTGGGTTCTTTTGTTTTGGTTATGGGGTTTTTTGTTTGGAGGGGAGTGGATTTTTGACTCCTTTCTCTAAACCTATTCTTTTCTATTTAACTTTGTTACTAAGAAGCATTTAACCCCTGACTTTTGGAACAGGCTGTTTAGGGAAGTGGTAGAACCACAATCCCTGAAGAATTCAAAAGGCAGGGGATGTGACATTTGGGAATGTGGTTTGGTGATGAACACGGTGGTGCTGGATTATTGTTTAGACTCAATAATTAACAAGTTTTCTCCGTTTACTGACTCTATGATTTGCAGAACGACTAAAAGAGAGTGTTTTGGGGTAGCTGGGTGGCTGATTTGGTTTTTTTCCTCCATCTGATATACAAAACACAGCTATTTGTGGTTTGTCTCCCTGGGTGAGGAAAGCTGCTCTCACAGTTCAGACAGGCTGCTCTGCTGCTCTGATGTCCATGTTTTGCTAACAAATAACATGCAGTGGGGAAAGACTAAAGTTCAAGATACAATGGTGACATTAGCAGAGCTCTTTTCTCCCTAAGTTTCCCCCAAACCATCTGCCATCAAGTGATAAGATTSTGTAAGTGGAAAACTGTAATCAGCAGAGCTCCTACTGCATTGTCTCCATGACCACAGGAGAGAAGGAAAAGAAAACCCAGTACAGTTCTGCCTTGAGGTWTGAGCACCAGGGGAGTACTGTTAATAAATACCCAACATGTGAGATGCTGTGTGCAGAAGAGTCACTTTAAGAAATGTTTGAGTGAATGAGAACAGCTTCCTCATCAAGGCACATAGGTATTACACCCTTTGAGAATGGAGACCAGGAGCAACTCTATAAAATTCACACCCGTGGCCTTCAGGTACTTGTGACAGACAGGCTGAGCTCTGATTGACCACCCAGCGTCTAATCACTCTGTAACTAGCCAGAGCACACCATGCARTGGCACTGACCCAGTGGGGGCAGCTTTATTGGAGGCTCCATGCCTGCCTTCACATTATTATGCTGCTGTGGCCTTTTGAGCATAACATTTAAAATGAATGGACTCCACACTGGGTAGGATTTACCTATAAACTGTCATTTCTATTTATGCAAACAGTCATGACTCTTAAAGAGAATTAACTCAATTGCTGGGTGAATGTTGCTGCCTCTCCAGCCAGAAATCACAGGCTTCTGAGTTTCATTTTAGGAAATCCAACTGTTTTTTTTTTAAGGTAGATTAAGAGATTGAATTTTGACACGTGAAACCAGGTTTTCAAAAGGCCTGTATATTTGGCATATCATTTCAATATAAATAGTCCTTTGTACAGGCATTTTAATGCATGTCCCTGGTTGCACAGGCCTTGGAGAGATTGCCACATGGGGCTTTGATTTTCATAATACAAGTGTTTGCCCATGCAGGTGCTTGCATGAAAATCAGCTTGTGCAGTCTGTGACTATCTCTTGTGCCTGAATTTCGCCAACATGGCARCTTAAAAGTCAACAGAGTCCATTATTTTCCTCCTTCTGAAATTCTTAGTTTGAATCATGCTCTGCCATAAGAACTGAAGTTAGTGCCCAAGACAAGGAGCAGTATCAGCCAGAGGGACACTCTGGGAGAGGCAGGATGTCTCTGGCTGAGCCCGTGGGGAGAAAGGGAACACAATCTCCCACTGAGGGTGACAGAGCTGGGCTCTTGTTTTCTATTTTGCCTGGGAAGGTACTCCCCCTCTCTCTCTCTCTGGGAGATAGCACCTCCAAGAAAATTGGCAATCAAGAATTCTGAAGTCCATTGGATTTGAAAGAGGAAGGGAACCAAGCTGATGAAATATCTTTGTGCCTTTTTGTGCCCCCGTGCTAAGACACCAGCCAGATGTACCTGGCCCTCATTTTTGCTATWTTGGCTCCTGCCTTTTGGGTGATAGTTTTTTGTTTTGTTCAGTCTGTGCACTGCAGCCACAATCCTACAGGGCTGTAACATCCTCCATCTGCCTTTGTTCATTGCCTTGAAAGCCTCTGCTTACCAGACATGCAATTTTCAATTTTAAAAAGCCCTCTTTATTCCTTAAATCCTRCTATTCTAGCGGCCCCTAGTAAGATGATAACAATTCCGCACTGGTCTGTTGAGGGATAATTTTTTTTCTTGTTTTATGCTTTAATAATTTTATGAATACAAGTAATGAATGAGCCACAGCTGGGTTTTGCTTGCCTTTCTCCCAGAGCTAGTTTTGTTCTAAATATGAGTTGAATCTATTCTGAGAATTATTAGGAGGGATTCCTCTCACAGGTCTGTAAGCCTTCTGAGTTTGGCAAGCCAAAAGTACAGGCTTCAGTGTCTGTGCAGCCAACTATGCTCACTTGGCATGAGATAATTCAAATCCAAAGTTCTTTGTGCAAAGCAGAGGGCTTTTTGTTTTGCAAACTCTGGATTATGAAACCTTTTTGTTCTCACTCATGTAGGCTTAAACATTCCAGCCTGATTTTCACCCGGTGTAAATAAGTATCATTTCACCAAAACCAGTGAAGCTGAGCTGCACGGTTTTCTACAAGCTGACAATCTAATACCTAGAATTACAAAGCACAAAGCCCTCAGAATCACTGCAGCAATTTTATGTAAACCTGAAAACTGATCTAAGCTTCAGTGGGAGGTCTGGCCCAAGTGTAATTCTTGTGGCAAAATTGCAAGCTGGGCAGTTTGACCAGATATTGAATTTTTCTAGTGAATTTTCACACAATAATGATTCTGGGATAACTGGACTTGTGTACTTTTTGAGCTTATTCCGTATGATTTTTGTCTCAGGACATGCATGAAACCAGATGTTTAACTGCTGCTTACTCTGAGTGTTCTCCACTTTTAATACCTGTTAAAGGTAATAATAATTGATAATAATACCTTTTTAAGGTATTTCATATCTACTATGAAAGCACCAGAGTTGCTTTTGTGATGGTGCTTTTTGTGATAGTGATTTTGTGATGGTGCTGGTTTTCCTACAAGTGGGATGGGTGGCTGTGGCTCAGCTTTTCCTGGCTGACTATTCCCACACCCAGCCCCTCTACCGCCTCTGGGAAACCCTCCCATTATCAGACATCAGCCATAAGGAGCTGTAGCCAGACCATCTCCAGGCTCCTTTAGGTCAAGAAGCAGCACATGGGTGGTTCCCACAGAGAATTTTTGCTGCTTTGCACAAGAGGAGCACCCAGGTGTTWGCAGGGACTGGGGCAACACGGCAAGCCTGTGAGACAGTGGCAGCCAAGAAAGCACCGTAAACAAGGAAAAGCCTTTGCATGAAAGGAAAAGCCAAGCAGGGGATTTGGATGCTGCTGAGGAGAAGCAGCTACAGCACAAACCCTTGCAGATCACAGGGAGGAAAACACAAACCACAGCTTTGCAAAAAATAAGGTGAAGACAATGAGAGGAAGTTCAACACAAGTTTTATTTTCACCAGAAGCCACACGRGTCTGGTGTAGCCACAATTCCTACATGGAGGGTTTTGATTGCCAATCAATTCTCTCCACCTGGCAAGTCCCAGTTTTACACTTAAACACTTCTGAGAGCTGGGAACATTCAAGGAGCTGTTTCTGGAAAAGGCAGCAGTGGCATTTTTGTGGCATCCCATCAAACAGAAGCAGAAGCTCTTTCACTTCCCACTCTTTGAGACATTTCAGGTCAGACAGGGAATCTCAGAATCATTTTGGTTGGAAAAGAATCCAGTCTGTGACTGATGCTCACCTTGTCCCCAGCCTACAGTACTGAATGCCATGTCAGTCTTTCCTTAAACACCTCCAGGGATGGGCACTGCAAAGCTCCCTGGGCAGCCCCTGCCAAGGCCTGAGCAGCCTTTCCATGGGGAAATTCCTGCTGTGCCCACCCTGAGCCCRGCCTGAGGCCGTTCCCTCTGCTCCTGTCCCTGTTCCTGGGAGCACAGCCCGACCCCCCGGCTGTCCCCTCCTGGCAGGGACTTGTGCAGAGCCACAAGGGCCCCCCTGAGCCTCCTTTGCTCCAGGCTGAGCCCCTTCCCAGCTCCCTCAGCCCCTGCTGGGGCTCCAGCCCCTTGCCCAGCTCCGTTCCCTGCCCCTGCAGGGCTCTCTGGACACAGTTCAGGGGTGCAGATTTAACAGGTGCAATTGCTGAACTCCTGCCATCCACACTTAGAGTCTAGAACCAGCTTTGCCACTGTTCTCCAAGCTCAGAGCTTTTCTGAGCTGTGCTGYACTTCTACTCCTCTTTGGCCAATGSTCAGTGTCCAGKTCAGGTTATCACAGTAGAATTTCAGTCTCTTTCTGTCAGTGAAATGCTTGACCCCCAAATTACCAAACMCAGCAAAAGTAATTTCATTAACTTCTGTGGCCTTTGGATCAAGCTGTGTCAGGCTGCACAGGATGGTGCTGAAATAGACCTTTGGAGAATTTTTTTCTCCTTTGGAAAATGGTAACTGTTGGGAAAAAATAGCATTTTTGAGCTTCTTGCTTCAGGAAAAATATTGAAAAAAATGATTTCAAGCTGCTGATGTGTCAACTTTTTCTAATGAAAACAAAATACACTGTGGTTTGAAATATAAATAACATGCAAGGGAAACATTGAAAAGACAAAACAACCAAATGCATTCTTGAAATAATTGAAACAATGTTTCAATTTTCCTCTTCTGGGAACACAATTTCACCTTTTAATCCAAATTTTGAGGAAGATTATTTTGCACAGAAATGCCCATGCATGCATGGTGACTATTTTTTATCCAGTTTTACTACCCAAGATCACCCCTCCAGACCCTTTGCCACTCTGTGATTTGCCAAGAGTGGCATTATTTAATGTGTTAATAAAAGGAATGAGAAAAAGTAGGAGAAATTACTGAGAGACATAATTCTAATTCCCAAATCTTTTGCAAACTGAAAAGAAATTTATCATCTTTATTTTTATGGGGCTGGCTGTGCATTAACATTTCTCCATCCTCCCTCRTGTTTTAAATCGTTGACGTTCG